>ARYC01003306.1:0-43200 GCA_000711775.1 Oxytricha trifallax | reverse complement strand
TCTCTTAATCAGCGTACTCATCTCTGAGTAATTGCAAGAAATTAATATATTATTCAGTCTTTATAGAACGAGGGTGAATAACATAAGTCTCGAGACCACTATCTTCACTTATTCCTCCAAGAATATCATGAGTTTAAACCTTAACCTTTTAGTCATAAACTTCTATATTACTATACCTCTTGTACCAAGACCTTTATATAAAGGTATTGAATGTAAATACAGCTTCATCAGCGTGTATGAACTTTATATTATGCTCTTAAGACCTCTGCATTTAATCGAATATATAATTTAAATTAGTCTTATAAAATGGAACATTAAAGTCAATCACTCTCTTAATGCGATTGACTGTCTTGTAAGATATTCCGTTCTTTTTTTATATTTTAGCTATCGATTCAGTAGATATGTGAAGCTCAGGAAATTGGCGATGAAACATCACAGCCCTCTAGGCTAGAGAGAAATGAGCCCAGTATTTAAGAGTCTTATCATTAATAAGATATTCAATATGATGCTGCTAAAATTTTAAGGGTCTCTTAGGCTTAGAATTAAGATGTTATCTCTTTAAATTCAATGCTAATAGACAGTGAGACCTCACAGTTGCAGGAGATTTATGGAGTAGTCTTGCTATAGACGTATAATTCAGAATAGGCTTGAGTTATTCACTATATTCATCACATCCATATCGCAACTTAAACAATAAATCTATATACTCACTGTCATAAACTGACCCCAAACCTCGCATATACTCACTTAAAATACTAATATTTAAACATTAAACCCCTACATAAACCCTGTTAAAACCCTAATAAAGTATGCACTAATAGTCTACTTTTATCAATCAAAAACTCAATCAAACTACTGAAAGGGTTTTGGGGTTTTGATTATAACTCAGGCTCTTGAAAACATCCTGCAAGAAAATAAAAGTTCTCACAGCACCATTTAGACTATCTCTGTGGCTCTAAGACTTTAAAGTATTGGGCTCACTTTCCTCTTGACTAACGAAATATCATGTTTCATCGCAAGTTTCCTGACATGCGTATCTCTCCTTAGTCTGTAGCCAATATTTAAAGAAGAAATGGCATTACTTTCAAGACTGTCAACAGAGTAAAGAGAGTAATTGATTTTACAGTACCATTTTATAGTAATAATTTAAACATTATATATGATTAAAAGCAAAGAGCTATTACTAATAGCATCAAATTAATACATGCGGTTGAAGCTGTGTTAACCTTCAACTACTTATTAATAGGTCATCGTAAAAGAAGTATGATAACATAGAAGTTTATGTCTAAAAAGAGAAGGTTGTAACACATGCAATATTAGTTGGTATTAGTAAAGATTCAGGCTTAAAAGTTATGTGATTCACCCTAGCTCAATAAGAGAGTGAAGTATAAAGAATTCTTGCATAAACTTAGAGAAAAAATACAATGATCAAAAGAAAAATATTGTTTGTTATTAATTTATCAGTTCAAAAGACTCAGGAGTCAATGATATCTTATGAAGACCTAAACAAAAAATCCTGTTATGTCCTTGATTTAATAAAATAGAATTCTACTAGAGTTAAATATAAAGACTTTATAAAAGAAGCTAATTCTGTATAACCATATGCATAACTTGCCCAAAAGTAGAGTAGACTTGATTCAAATCAGCTAAATAAACAGTGAGCGTATGCGTCATCGTGTTCCTTGATAGCATATTACCCTATTATGAGCTTTGCATCTTATAAATAAAAAGCAGTTTTAATTTTATTCAATTTTGAAGTTTTTTAAATGTTGCAATATATAATTTTCTCTATATATTTATTTTTTAAATACTATGATTGAGTTACTTTTATCTTTAAGATCTAATCTTTATCTTTAATTTTGTTTTAATTTGTTTTTAATGAAATTTCGGGATTTTATTTAATATAATTTATTTTCATATTTATATTTATTATTTTAAGATATTTACTGGCAATTTAAATTATTGAATGGTTAAATTTTTTCATATTAGTTATAATTTTATTATTTTAATTTTTTATTTAATAATGATTTTAACATTAAAAACAAACTTATTTTTATTTCTTTTATATTTGCAATTTTAAAAATTTATTATATTTAATTAAATTTATTTTATCTTTTATTTTTATAATATATATTCATAAATTTTAGAATTTATTTTTATTTTTAATTTCAAAATTAATATTTAAAATTTATACTAATTTATTAGAATAATAATACTGCTTCTAAATTTTTATTTTATAAAATCTAATTATTTCTTAATCTTTCAATAATTTAGATTTAGTCTCTCTTATAAACTATATTTACAATTTTTATTCTAAAATCTCTTTTACTTAATATTTCTAGTTAACAGTTTATTTCATTCAATTATAGATTTTTATATATTTTGTAGATTTACACTGTTATTAATATGATCAATATATTATAAATAGATACATGAGATTCTTAATTGTTGAAAATTAAATCTTATTTTCTCTTTATGAATAAAATAATTCTTGAAATAATTATCACTTATAAATTTACTTAATGCTAAAAAATGCATAATTATCAAAAATAGAGGAAACTCAATTTAAATATTTTAATATTATCTGAATGCTATTAATTTAAATTATTATCATTATAGTTAATATGATTTATAAATTTTTAAATTTATATATTATTTAATATATATATATAAAATTATAATCAAAAGTTTGAATAAAAAGAAATTTATAAACATTATTATTTTCTTCATGAGATAAATCGTTGAAAAATTAAGAAATAAAATACAAATATAGATAAAGATAAATGTAGAAGGTTGATGTGAAGGTCTCTTAAAAATTTATAATTAAATATAATTAATTAATTTTTATATAATATTTTATTATAATATTGTCTCAAGTTGATCACTTTCTTTAATATTAAAATAATTAATTCTAACATTTAACCAAAATTAAACCCGAAAAAAATCATAAATTTAATTTTAATCTGTAGATTAAAATTGATAAAAATATAAAATTTTGGTATTATATAATACCTGATACTTTTCTGTTTTTTAACTCACTTTATATTATTTTAATAGTATAAAAACTCTTATATTGATTAAATAACTTTATTTTAATAGACTACCCTTTTATATATTTTTTAACTCAGCAAGAAAACTAGAATCCCAGTTAATAGACTTAAATTCACTTTGTTCTCTTACATCAATTTTTGATTGATATCTCAAACTTATTTTTAATGTTACGCAGCCCATAGACTAACTCTAAAGATATTTTCACATTGATAATTTTTTAAAATGTTACACAAAACTTATGAAAAAGGGAAAATACTATTATACAACCACTTTAGATTTTTCTTATTCATAAATACTAAATGCCAAAACTTAAAATTCCGATTTTTTGTTGTGAATATTAATTTTATTTCCCTTGTAAATATAAGATTCCTATCATATTTTTGCAATTTCAAGGCTTGCTAAAAATAAGTAATTTTTAACAAGGTATATTATTATTAAATTACAGAAAATATAATAAAAATTTATCAAAATTATTTTTAACTTATAATCTTTACCTTTTATAAAGCATTTTAAATAAATTAAAAAATATTCATATAAATAATATTATTCAAATTTCCATATTTTTAATAAATATACCGATGGTCAATTAATATTTATCTGTTAGTAGAGAATGAAATTATTAAAATATAACTATAATTTTTGTAAAAATTCAATATTTCTATATATTTTGTCTTAATTATATGTAAGATTAAATCGATTCCTTTTCATATTTTAATGATAGTATTTTATTGTTTTATTTATATTATTTTAATATGAGCAATTATTTTTAAAAAATGTTACAATTTTTAATAAGTAGTTTAATTAAAAAAGGTTTTGGTTTAAAATCATCAAGAATATAATGTAAATAAATAATTTAAGGAAATAAAATTTTAATATTTTATTTATTAATATTGAATATAAATTAAAATTCTAAAATATAAATGCAAATCATTTATTTAAAAATTATTAAATAAATTGAATTTTACTTAGGGTAAGTATATATAAATAGAAAGTCTATTATTATATTTAAAATTATATGAAACATTTTTTATTTGAAAATTGCTCAGTCACTACACATTGAAAAGTTCTATTTAATTAAATAAATTCAGTTTTATATTCTTAATGAATAATTAATTAAATTGTGCCCTTATATGCATACAACTAAATTATCTAGTAACTTTTCATTACTTTTCATCCTAATAATCCCTAAATAGTCATTTATTAGATTTTAAGATAGCTAATGTAAATAATGAGAAGAAGAAAAAGATTTTACCTTTAGTGTTTTATCATTTTTATCAAGTCTGTACTTGATACTTAATGAATTCTTTTTTCATAATTAACCATTTATAAGTCTAGTAAGATATGAATGAGAATAATCTAAAGAGTATTTATAAATAATAAATTTTCACAAATCCTTATTTTTATACCATCTCTAAAAAATCAACATGTGACCATACAAATAGAGTTAGTTTGTCTATGGGTTAATTAACAATAATTAAATGGTAAAAATTATTTTAGAAAAAATTATGTATTTAAAGGTATTTGATGTATATAGATTCTTTAATTTCAAGGATTGTAAATATATTGTATATACTTCGTTTAAAATATTATTGAGGCTAGGTACAATCAAGATAATTAAAAGTGATTGTTTTAATAAAGTTATTAAATAAAACTTTCATTTTGTTATTTTAGTAATCTAAGATAAAGGCTATTATAAAACATAAAGTGACTAAGTATTCTATTATTTTAAAACTCTTTTGCTAATTTATTTTATAAAATTCAAAATAAAATTATTTTTATTTATTTTTATTCGGGTATTATTTTTATATATTAAAATTAATTATTAAATATTAAAGAAAATGATCTCTTTTTTAGCGAAAATTTATAGTATTAATTTATATATAAATTTTAATTAATATTTTATTATATATTTTAATATACTTAATTACCATATTACCTTAAATATTAATTCATCTTAAACTCATAAAATTACAATAATTGATCTTTGTGATGAAAATAAATAAGTATATGTTTTCCAATTTAAAACATTCTTAAATAATATATTTACATTCTGAAATATTAATAAATTTAGAATTTAAAATTAATTTTGCTATAACGATATTAATTATTATATTATTCAGATAATTAAGATATTTCTATTTTTGCATATAATTAATTATTTTATTTGCATTAATCTTATATATTAATGACTATATACTTTCAATTATTTCTTATGTTGAGTTCCTTATTACTTTTATGATTAATTAATCTGTGCTAGTCTTTATTTTAATAAGAGAAATTAATAATTAAACAATATGTATAAATGCAAGTCTATTGAATTTTGTATATGATCTTCATTTAATTGAGAGAACTTTAATTAAATAGAAATTTACCTTTTTAATAAACACAATAATTTAAATAAAAGCTATTTAATTTCTAATATATGAAAAAAGTTCAAAGATTTTTATTTATTATACAAATCAAATTAGTGAATATATTTAATTATCATTTGTATAAATTTATAATTAATTAAATTAAAATCTATTTTATTAAATATTTATTTTTTTAATTTATATATTTTTATATAAATGCCAAGTTTAAGTTTAATATTTCTCATTTACTATTTATTTATTTTTGTTATAAAAATATTTTAAATAAAATATTTGAATTAATCTTGGACTAACTTGCCTAATATTTTATTGAAATATTATTGTATAAATTGAAGAATAATTTAAATAATCTATACTAATAAATAAAAATAATGATTTTAAAAATTAATTAAAAAGATTTGATATTTATTTTTATAATTTTTATTTTATTTATAATAACATAAATAAAAATAAATTCAATTATTTATGCTAATATTTTAATTTATATAAATAAAATATGAAAGAACTCTTAATTATAATTTCACTATTATATAAAATTATACCTAATTACAATGAAAATATATCTTTTAAATACTGTTTTATAATTATATTATAATGAAAAATATACTTTAAAATGTATTAAACGTAATACAATAAAAAAAGTGAATTATAATATTATAAATATATAAGAATTTACGAAAATCAAAATACTACCAAAAGATCTTGGCATCATATAGTCGAGAATACAAAATTAACTGGATTTTTATTTATGGTAATTCTACAGCATCACTAGAACGAGATACTAACTTGGTTATATAAGAGGGTGTAATTAAATAAATTAGAGAAGCTTAATTAAAGTTAAGAAATCTCACTCTAGGAATGGTATATTATTATCGCCATCATTAAGTCGAGCTAAGTTTAAAATATATATCGAATGAGCACAAGATCTGTTAAATTGGCTATTTTTAACTGAAATTAATATGATTTAATATTTATCAATTTAATAAAAGATAAATTTCAAAATTCGAATTCATACCTACAATAGTATAAGAGTTCTAAACAGCGATGCCATTCAAATAGCTGCATTTGTCAATTAAACCCTTAATAAAATATAAAAATATAATATCTTATTAATTTCTGAGAGATGAAAAAATTAATAAAAAAATACATTCTGTTTATTAAATGATTAACAAAAATTAAAGAATAGATTTAGGGATTCGATATAATTGATAAAAAAATAATGATATAAACAAAGCTTAATTTCAACTTTGTTTCGATAATGAAAATATATTCATGCTTAGATATTAATAATTTTATTTATATAATTTAAAAATATTACTATTATTATATTACAAAACTAACAAGAAATTTATTTAAATTAAAGATAATTTTAGCATTTACTAAAAATTATATTAAGCGAGTATAATTAAAATGGGGAGACAGTTAAAATTAAATCAAAAAAGAGATCAAATAAAATTATGTTCATATCAATATACATGTGTTAAGATAAAACAGTCACTAATTTATAATATGTTTGAGTAGATCCTTATTTAACTTTAATTAATTAATCAACTATCTAAAAATGGAATTTTTGTTTTTTTCAACTTTTCTGATTTATTTCTATTTTAGCGCAGTGATCAAGTTGATGTTGTAGCTGATCTCTAAGTTTTTCATAAATTTTTCATAGATTTCTTCAGGGTATCTTCAGGGTATCTTCCTTGAAAAATAAAAAGTGTGGAGAGTGTGGAGTTTAGCATCTCTAATAACAGTGGAAATAGCATCAATATCATCAATATTCTCAAAATCAAGCATTATTAGGAGTCTGATTGAAATTCTAGAGAATTTCAAAATTTTACATCACTAATTTTTTCTTAGTTTTCAACAACATTATCTTCAACATCATCATCAATATTAGGTCTCACATCTATGAATTAAAGAAAAACAAGTTGTTTTAGAAAAAATCTCAGACTCCTAATAATGCTTGATTTTGAGAATATTGATGATATTGATGCTATTTCCACTGTCATTAGAGATGCTAAACTCCACACTCTCCACACTTTTTATTTTTCAAGGAAGATATCCTGAAGATACCCTGAAGATATCTATGAAAAATTTATGAAAAACTTAGAGATCAGCTACAGCATCAACTTGATCACTGCGCTAAAATAGAAATAAATCAGAAAAGTTGAAAAAAAACAAAAATTCCATTTTTAGATAGTTGATTAATTAATTAAAGTTAAATAAGGATCTACTCAAACATATTTCAAATTAGTGACTGTTTTATCTTAACACATGTATATTGATATGAACATAATTTTATTTGATCTCTTTTTTGATTTAATTTTAACTGTCTCCCCATTTTAATTATACTCGCTTAATAGATATAAAAATTATGTTTGTAAAAATGTATTGAGTAATAATAAACATAAGTTTAAAAAACCTTTTTATCATGACAAAAATTGTTAAAATTGTGCCTTTCAATATTTAATCAAAAATATTCATTGTATTTTAATCGAAAAGTAAACTTAATATTAATAAATAAAATATTTCTATTTATTAACAATTTTTCTTGAAATTTACAAATTTTTATATTTAGTATTCGTAAATTTTAAAAACTTAAATTGGATTTAAATGCTCCTGGCAATCAAGATTCAACAGGTATAATTCAGCCATCTCTTATCAATATAAAGGTCTTAAAGAAATTTTATTAATTTTTAAGTTCTTTAATTTATTAGGATTTATTAGAGTCTTATTGAGTTAGTTGAAAAAAAAAGTTTATAAAATTCAAGATGAATTTCATAAGTATTAATAAAATTAATGAAATATTGCTAATATATTTAAGAAAAGGAAATATTAGAAATGAAAATAAATCAGTTTAAAGTTGATTACTACAACTTGCAAAAATAACATATATTGATAATTTTTAATTGATTTAGATAATGACAAAATTTGATGATTAATTAGAAAAAATATATAGTTAGTCTGCAAGTGTGCAGAAATATTTATACATTAGACTCGGGTTTGTCTATTTGCACAAATCTGAAATAAATAATTAGCTTATAGTGAAGTGAGTGAATTATAGGAGAAAATAAAAAAGAAATCAAAATTGATCTCTATATTAAACATCCTAAACTTAAGGTAATCATTAATATTTATTACTGTTGATATATACATTGTTGGATCTGAAATTAGTTAGTCAGATATTAGTATATATTATTGTCTCCGGGTTTCCCTAGACCGCTGAATCTCAGAATGTCAGTGAGTCTCCGCGCTCTCAGCGTATCGGTGATTTCTCATTTTTTATTTTTTTTGCGATTTTTGTAATCATGGATAATCAGAGTACTCTTCGTCTTCAGTTTTCATTGAGTCACCTATGATTTCCAAAAGTACATTGCATCTCCATCTTCTCTGGTTACATCGGAATGAGAATCGTCGTTTTCACCTGGAGTTGTAGTACTAGGCTCTTCGGATTCAGTGTTTGTCCGCGCTTGAGTAGCACTGCAGTAGTCCTGGGGGCCACGTCCCACGCACTCAACTCCATCAGTTCCGGCAGGTTGGTGCTCCATGTTCACTCAACAGTAATAAATATTAATTAATTAGCTTATATTTAAATAATTAGAAATAAAAACCGGTCTGCACTATTCTGACACGGAAATGTATTCAATAGACTTACTGGGTAATATGGACAATCTGATAGTCATAAACTGACCTCAATCTCGCATTTACTCACCTAAATTACTAATATTTAAACTATAAACCCCTAATAAAACCTTTATAAGCCCTAAATAAATAATACACTATTTGCATATTATTATCAATCAAAAAATAACTTAATCTACTGAAAAGGTTAAAGGTTCCGAATATATAACTTATTCAATAAAGATTAGGTATACAAAACTCTTTATCGAGTATAAGTGATCCTATTAAACAATTAAAATGTTATCTATAAATAATTATAGGTTTATTAATTTTATTTCATTTTAATAAAATTTCTGAAGAAATTGTTTCATAAAAATAAATATTTCATAAGAAAGCATATTTAAGTATTTTTAAATGTCAATATTTTTTGAGTTTTTTAACAAATCAATGACCATTTAATATAATTCATAATTTACAATTGGTTCATTTAAGTTTAAATCTGTTTATAATTGATTTAGAAAAATTTATGACTTCTTTAAAGTAAAATTTTTAAATAAAATATAATGAAAAATATTATTGAATAAATAGAAATTTGAATAAAAATAACTATGACTACTTAATAATTTTACAATAATATTCTTTAAATATCAATTTTCTATTTTCTTTGTTTAATTAACTTTTTTTATTTTATATTATTATATATATTTTTCGGCTTTATTTTTATTAATGATTTCATATTAAAACCATTTCGTTTTTATATTATTGCGTTATTTGAATTTAAATATAATTAATTTGACTATAAATCTTTTAATTTTAATTATATTCTTTTTAAAATATCTGAATTTAATACATAAATTATTGATTAAGATTAATAAACTTATTTTTAAATAAATATATATTATAATTTTTATATATTTTATGAAAGCAATAAAAATATTATATTTATTGAATAATTTTATATTAAATAGCTATTTATTTTCTATAGAAATTAATTTATTCAATAATTTTATTTAATTTAAATTATGCATTAATTAAATAAATATTTATCTTTAAATATTAATTTATTTCGTTTTAATGATACAAATCTATTTTAATTAAATTATTAGGAAGAGGAAATCCGGCGATATTAGTGTGACCAATAATAACAGAGAAAACGCTAACAGCTAAAACATTCCTAAATCAAATGGTCATGTAGATATTAAAATATTATAATTATAATTATAATTAATGCAGTACAGAAATAAATACTTGGGCTTTGGTAAGCCAGATAACTTCACACTTTTATTTAGGACATACACTCAATATTATTCCATGAGTGAGATAGTTTGAACATAATAAGTATTTAAAATATTTAATTTCAATTTGTTAAAAAATAAAATATTTAAGCTTTATACTAAGTTAAATTAGTATTATTGACATTAAATTAAAAAAGAAATGAATTTCTTTTCTAAAATCAAATTATTTGTTCATATTCATAAAAAAATTAAGAATTTTTTTTAATTTAACTAGTTAACACGATAAGTTTAAAAAATTATTTATTTTATTTGATAATAATCCATTTTTATATCTCAAATAACATCTATCCTTAATAATTTATTTATTAATTAAATGGATTCTTAGAAGATAATGATTATATACTTATTAATTCTATTTAAGGCATTGTTTTTCTTATTAAAATTAATTTCTTAAGATCACAAATACATTTCTTATTTATTTTAATACCTTAAAATTGAAAGCCAAGCATAGATTCAATTATTAAAATATATTGTTAAAAGAATACTTGTTCTTTAATGTCTCTGGAAATTAGATAAAAATATTATAAATATATTTTTGTATTAAAATGTTGAAATTAACTATATTCATTAATAAGTACGTACATACATGGTAAAGTAATATATATTTATTTTTTTTAATAATGTTTGAACTTTTGAAATGTGATATTATAGAATACCGTTTCTTAATATATTTAATCTTTCTCTAAAAATCAAATTGAATTATTTAATTGTACTATCCCACTCATAATAGTATATCAGTTAAAATTCCAAATTTCTAATGAAATATAAATACAAATTTATATTGACAGCTTTTGATAAGTAAAGAGGACATTTATTTTTTTTAAAGTAATTTGTATGTGTTTTAGCAAATTCTATAAAATTTTATATTTATTTATTATATTTATTTATTTACTTGCCATAGAATTTTACATAATACTGCAAATATTGTGATAAGTTAAATTCTTAAAATATAGAATAATTTCAATAAAAGTGTATCATA
The DNA here is from genome assembly GCA_000711775.1 of Oxytricha trifallax. Taxonomy (NCBI): domain Eukaryota; phylum Ciliophora; class Spirotrichea; order Sporadotrichida; family Oxytrichidae; genus Oxytricha; species Oxytricha trifallax. The sequence goes on along the minus strand of ARYC01003306.1, from coordinate 31,888 downwards.
ATTTTTTAATAATTATTTTTTGGTATTTGAATGATTTTTTATTTTTATTTTTATTTTATATTCTTTGGTCAAAGCTAAAATATTTATCATAAAAATATAAATAGTTTTATAAGATTATTATATGGTATTTATGCCACACTAAAATCAGAAATTTCTCAATGTTAAATAATAGAATATTTAAAACTTGTAAAATAATATTTCTTCTATAAAATTATATTTTATATTAAATTTATGAATAAACATCATATCTGTAGAAAACTAATTTGATATATTTTACGATTCAATATTTTACACTATTATGTTTGATTATTTATAATTCTAATTCTTCTAGTACGGCCTTATTTTATTTTTTTTTTATTATTGATATAAAACATAAAAATATTTAATAAAAAAAAGAACTGCTAATACAGAGTTTGTTAATTAAATCCCAATTGCAATGATTTTTGGAATTCGTGGAATTATAGTTTAATTTATAAAACTTGTGATTATATTTAATTTTTTGATGTTGTAGAAGTAAGTAGTTTTATAAAATATTTATTAAAGTCATTGAAACTTTTTATATGACTGTTTTTATACTGCTTATTTCTAGGTTTACTTTGAGCTTGCTTAGCATTTTCAGCTTGACCTTAGCATTATTAGGTAGGTATCTTTGTAAATAAAATTTTATTCAAGTCTAGTTTCCTGGTAGCTGCTAACATTATTAGTATTTTTAGGGTGTTTTTTGTTGAATCGATAGTAATAAATTTTTACAAAATCTAATATTTTAATAAAATCTGCTATGATTTGGACAAAGTATGTTTGACCTCTGAAATTCTTGTTCCATATTGCGATTGTGTAGTCATTTATATTTATGACTATTATTTTACCATGAACCTCTTATCTCTAATTTCTCTTCAAACATAGCCAGTGATTAATTTTCCCAAAGCTTGATAGAGAATTATTTTTATTCTTATAACTTACCATTCAAAACCCAAAACCTCTTAATGAGATTTAAAATTGCTTTGATTTGTAGGGTATAGTTGGGGTCTTATTGGGATTAGTAGAGAAAGTGCAGGTTTTATGTTAATTTTAATTATATTTAATGATTATTAAGCGATTTAACTCAAACAAATTTTATCTGATTGTTTTTATTTATCTCTTGAATCTTGCTCTCTGTAGTGGTTCAAGTAAATCATCTTAGGATTATCTTGGATATTATGGGTCTCTTACAATTATTATGTCTACAATCTTTTTGATTTCATTGCCGATATTGTCCTGCTTTATATGCTTACTTACTAAACTTATTGATTATTTTTCTTATTTGGTACCATGATAAGACATGCATTCTATGTCACTCTCTAAAATTATAGCAGCTATTGCCCTGCCCATACATCCCACTAAACTAATCCATTCGTCCACTTCTTTCTTATTTGGAAAGTAGCCAAAAAAGAACCTTTGCTAAAGTTACTATCTCTTATCTTAAGGCTTTTTTGAAATAGATAACTACGACTTTTAAAGGGCAGAGGTTCTGCATTACATTTTCAGGTTTCAAATCTCTATGAACATATCGAAATTCATGCAACTCCTTGACATCCTTTATCATATCTGAAAGTATATCATTCAAATAATCTGGGTATCTGTTATGTTATAAATAATCTCTCAGAGTCATTTCATATTTCTTAAGTCTTAGAGCGATAAATCCATAGCTTAAAATAACACCATCTAGCTTAAGAAAGTTCTTGCAATCTTTTCTCTATTCTCTCTAAGAATCATATATTCGTTAGCAATCTTATTTTAGTACTGCTCATTCTTAATCAGATAGCTATAAAGGTTCACCTTGCATGTATACTCATCAATCACAATAAGTTTTGGCTTGTTAGGAACACTTATATGCAAATAATCCTCAATACAACTACTTAGATTAATTGCATACAATTCAGGAATGTTCATGGCTTTTGCTTGGAAGCAGACTAGAATTGTATTGCCTGCAGGTTAGTTCATCGATTCTTATCTTTTATGTCTCTTGAGCTTCTCAGGTTACTCTCTTTAAGATTCAAAAGAATTTTATTTTCTTTTAACTGGCACAAGTTTTTATGTCTCTTTATCTTAAATCAAGAACTCACTGAGGTGATGCTTTTGCATGTGCTTCTTAACTTTTGCAGAGTGAGTATAAGACTTCATACAAGTTTTGCATTTGTACCTTCCCTCCACTTTTTCATGCTTGAAATATATCTTAGCTTTGCCAGAGTGTACCTCTTTAAAGTGTGTCATCAAGCTTTAATCGGTTGAGAAAAGATTCTAGCAGTCCTTCACATTAAAATGTTTTTATCTTTTCAATAGGGAGCTGTTCTTTTAGCTCCTTAACATATTCAATTTATGTTTAAAGTCCTAACTCTGCTCTCTCCTAGTTCTATACTTCTATTTTGAAGAACTCTGCTTCAAACTCAAGAGCTCTTAGCTCTATCTACCTTTCAACATAAATAACTTATGGCCTTTTAGTTTAGTCAAAGTTTAGCTATGACTATCAACTGATAAGAGAAACTGCTTTTCGATTTATATTCGCCGCCTTACTTAAATTCAAATTTAAATTTCTATTATAAAGTTCTAATAATCTACCTAGTTATAGTTACTCTGTATTATACTTTCCATAGATTCAATAATGGTTGATTTTGGGGTGTTAGAGTTCATATTTATACTTAGTTTATAATATTACTTTTCTAATTTCATGCTTAATATTTTTAATTTTGGTACCAACAGAGAATAAATTCAGGTTGGTACTGGTACCAATTAGGTTTTAAACCATTTTGGAACTTTTCCATTAAAACTTCATTAGTTTAAAACTAGGTACTAATTAAGTTTTGGTACTATTAAATTGTTACCAATTAAAGTTCAACTTATATAGTACCAGTTCATATTAAAATTTAACAAATTTAGTACTAATTTAATGGAATTTAATAGGTTAAAAGGCTTATCCATCTCTGAAACTTGTTACAGCTTTTGCATACTTTCTCAACTTATCTTTATCAGGTTGACCTATTCTATAAGTTGGCCATATTTAATAAGTGTCTAAAATTTAAGCACCGTTAGAAATACAAAATTTTAAGATAGATCTCCATTTATAACAATTCTTAAATTAAAACATGAAAAAATTAAATCTACCAAACACCTTAAAATGACTCATTTAATGCAAATGTTTCACATAAATTTTACTCCCAACTATACCCTACAAATCAAAGAACTTATAAACCTCTCTAAGGGATTTTGGAGTTTTGATTAAAATTCAATTCAATTAAACTGTGGGTGTTAGGCACGTTGAAAACAGGTTGTGATTCGTAGTATTTAATAAATCTTCCTTGTTTTATTGTCTTATGAACAAAAAAAATATAAACGAATTGTATAATCTCATATTTAAGGTATTTCTCTCAACTGCTCTAAGAATTTGATATACTACTTTGTCTTAATTGATAGAGGATGAAAAGCATAAGTTTATTTTCCTGCATCCTCTCTTATACCTCCAAAAATTGTTGTTGTTTGTACCTTGACTTTCTAATATTACTATGTCTCTTAAACCATATTTTTCAGATGGAATTTTTATTGGTAAACACAGCGTTGTCAGCATGTATAAACTTCTAATTATATTATTTAGCTCTCTGCATTTAATTATAAATACAATTTAGGTAATTGTTGTAAAATAGCAGAGTGAAATCGATCTCTCTTGATAAATTCTCAACTTGTAAGAGATACCATATTATTTATAAAATTTGCAGTAGATTAAGCGAAGTTGTCAAACTCAATGAACAAGCGATGAAACATAGTAGCTCCGTAGTAGGTGAGAAATGAGCTTTATTATTCAAAGTTTTTTCATTTATGAGAAAGTCAATAAGCTTCTAGAGAAACTTTTACTTCCTATTAAGCTTATAATTTAGCAATAATCGCTTTAATTATAAATAAGTAAGCAAATATGAACGAACAGTTTATGGGTTTCTCTTTATAAAAAGTGCATTGACTTATAATTAAATATTTGTTTTTATTTAATCATTATATAAATTACATCCTTAGGCCAGTTTTTACATGAAATATATTTTCTCCTCATCATAAATAGACCCTAAATGTTCTAAATTATTTTATTGGATTCAATTGATAATTTTAACACTTAAAAAATTCCCTAAAAATTAAAGTGCATATAAATATTATTAGTTTTGAGGTTTTTATTATATTGGCAACCCATTTTTTTACATTCTCGAAAAAGGCTTCCTAAAATTAAGTTAAAATCTGTTAATTTAAATTTCTTTATTGATAGATTTTTAAAACAAACTTTAAATCTACTAATCAAACTCATGCAAAAATACTTATTGGAGTTTATTTTTATTATATAATTTATGTCTACAAAATACAAAAAGGAGAAACCTTAACGGTGATGTGAACTTAATCTTAAATATAATATAAAATTAATATATGCAAAAAATATTTATAGAAGTATTATAAATAATGCTTTTTATTATAAAAAATAATTTTGAGTTTTAATTATATTTAAAAATAAAAATTTTTTAATTAAAATTAATATTGAAAAATTTAAGCAATTTGAAATAATTATAATCAGTAAATTCAATAAATAAATCTTTTTTATTTTAATATAAATATAATATTTTTAAAATTAAAGATAAGTTAAAAATTTTGAATAAAATAATTAAAATAATTTATATAATAGTTAAGTTTTGTATTTTTAAATTAAAAATTATATTGCTAAGATTTTTTATAAAAAATATTAAATTAAATCTTAAGATTTATAAATATATATTATAACTTAATAAAATTCACAAAAATAGGGCTTTACATTAATAAAGTTAATATAGATTAAATTTGGAAATCAAAGATAGTTTTAGATAATGTGATTAAATTTTATATAAATAAATGCTAGTTAAAATTATAAATTAAATTGAAATATTTTTATTTTAAGATAAAATTATTTATTAATTTCTATTATTTATTTAATATTAGTTCATAAAATTGTAGTAGCACATTTGATTTGGGAAACTTCATAATAATTAAATTAATAAAATGTTAAATTAGTTGTAAATTAACTTTCTGGAAACCCATATAATATGGTACTTGCTTGATAGTGAATTTAAAATTAGCTGGACTTTAAATGGCAATAACCTTAGATCGCATTCCTGAACTGAGATAAATTGACTATATTTTTGGTAATTTGGTAATTTGTTATTTTTTGCTCTAATAAAAGTCGATTTATCTCAGTTAAGAGATGCTATCTAGGGTTATTGCTATTAATAAAGTCCAGCTGATTTTAAATTCTCTTTCAAACAAATATAAAATTATATAGGTTTCCAGATTGTAAACTGCCAACATTTTATTAATTTGATTATTATGAAGTTTCCCAAATCAAATGTGTTATTACAATCCAAAACCCCAAAACCCTTTCAGTAGTTTGATTGAGTTTTTGATTGATAAAAGTAGACTATTAAGGCATACTTTATTAGGGTTTATGTAGGGTTTAATGTTTAAATATTAGTAATTTAAGTGAGTATAACAAGCGAGTTTTTAAAATATTTCACACAAACATAAGCTTAGAGTCATGTGGCAGTTCTCTGAATTTTATCTTTCTAAGTTGATGTTTGATTATTTCTATTGTTTGTTAATTCTCTTAGCTTGGCTTGATAATAGTAGAGTATGCAAGTTCTCTGAGACCTCCATTTATTTTATTTTTATCGAGATATTGCTTGATTCTCTGCTTAGAATCTCTCTCACCCCTGCAGCTAAAGTAATCGTTTCTTGGCATGTCCCTCTCTATTATTATTACTGCTAGAGCCCAGATATCCCATTAAGTGTCTCCATCTCTCCAATCCTCTCTCTGGGAAATATTCAGGAGGAGTGCCGTATACATATTTTTATGCAGAGGCTTGTACTCTTTGAGCTCTGTTGAAGTCAATAATATACACTCTAAGAGGCTGAAAGTTCATCATGATGTTCTCTGGCTTTAAGTCTCTATGAGCATAACCTAACTTGTGAAGATCTTCAATCCACTCAAATATCTGCTATACTATCTAGCTAATTTATCACTGACATCTATTGTCAGATAAGAATTCTCTATAAGTCATTTCAAGTAAAGGAAGCCTGAAGGCTACCTGATCTTTACCAAGGAAAATAGCATCAAGCTAGATGATATGCCTGCACTCATTTAACTTTGCCTTTTAAAGAGCATAATACTCATTAGCGAATTCAATTTAGAACTTGTCATCAGCAAGGAAGTAATCGAATGGATATATCTTGTAAGCATATTAGTCATCAGTAATGACTCTCTTCTCTACTTTTTCTTAAAGAGTGAGGTAGCTTTCTAGGCAAGAATCTAAGTCAATGATTTTTAATGTAGGAATCTTTATCGCCTCTATTTTAACCATGATTTTATTGATCTCAGAGACTGGAAAGTTCTTGACTGCTTTCTTCATTTTAACTTACTTCTAGACTTCAACTCTAAGAGACTCCACTGGGTTTCTTGATCTTCTCTTTTAGAGGAATCTATTCCCTGTAGGTTCATGAATAAAGACAAAACTTTGATTGTGCTTTTTCTTTAAGTGCACTTTGAGGTCTCTAGTATGAGAATATGGCTTCTCACAGAACTCACAGACATACTTCCCATCTTTCTTTTAATGCTTGAGATATAACCTTGGCATATCGTTGTGTATATCTCTGAAGTGTCTTTTATAAGTTGACTTATATTGGAAAACTTTATTGCATTCTTTGCATTAATAGTCAACTTTGGCTGATATATATTAATGCTCTATAGAGAGTTGTTCAAAATCCTCCTCAATTTGCACAGCTTCTATGATGACCTCCTACTTAATTTATATTTTAATCTCAAAGCTATACTGGTCAAAGTTGTCATAATTATGCTCCCACTATGTACAGGCTTCTCTAGTTTCTATTTATCTTGGTTGCTGGAATGATAATTTTTATTGACTTTACCCAAATAATGCCGCTCTTCTCAAAAAGTTAGCGCTCATTTAATTTTGCTGATATATTTTATAATAATGATGATAAAGTTTACCAAGATAAACTATAATAGTATAGCACAAGACACTATAGTAGATTCTTTGTTGAGAGGTATGAAAATTAAGTAACCAAAAAAAACTGTAAGTTGACATATTTTATGAGAATTTTATTCATTTTAGTGAATTAAAATACTCCTAATGAAGTTTGGTTTCTTTAGGAGGTCCTCCAAATCAAGTCTGGACTTAATTTAGAGGGAAAATTATTTAAAATTATTAAATTTAATATGCTACTTATTAATTTTAACCTTAATGTTTAACTCCTAATAAAGTTTGAACTTAATTTGGAGGACCTCCTAAAATAATTAAACATTATTAGGAGCAATTTAATGGAGATAGTTTGATAAAAATGGAAATCAATCTGTGAAACTTGGAGCAAGTTTTTCAATGCTTCTCCTCATATCTTTTCAAGGTTGACCTCCAGTAGGTCCTCCCTATTTAGTAGTAAGATTTTAATAAACTTAGAATGGATATCCATAATTTTTAATTTCATTAACATTTCTAGAAAGAGAAAGCAAGATGGAGTCTATGAATGATGCAATGAAGAGAATTTAATCTCAAGATTTAATAGGAAAATATTGAAGTAAAGAGGACCTCTATAGGTACTTGGTTTAGCAAGGTAATTTCTAACTAATACTAATAAATTAACCATAGTTGGATTGTTCTTGCCAACCCAGGAAGGAACAAAAATCTCAATCTTAAAAGCATTGCTAAGTGAAAAGAAAAAAGCTTTTAAGACTAATGAAATAAAGATGATAGAGATACCTAACTACCCTGAAATATCAGTAACAAATCTCTAGGATGATGCTATGAGTGATCCAGAAGTTGCTCTATGCCTTTCATTAAAGCTGCAACTCTCTAATAAGTTGTCAGAGAGAAACTTCTTCTTTGTCGTCTTTGGAACTCTGAAACCTTAGATTTAAATGAAGTAATTTAAGAAGCTCACAAGAAACGCTACAGCATCTCTCCTGAAAAAAAGAGAAGCAAGGTAATAAAATAAGTGACTTCTGGCTTTAGGAACTTCAAAAGCATCTTTTCATATCAAGTAAGATAAGTCTTCTAATTTTATTAAAAAATCTGGTACTGCAATATACTTGATGAGAGAGCCCAGCAAATTAAACAGAGAGAGAAAATTTGATTTAAAGAATTAATTAATTTAGAGACTCTTTAAAGATTTATAAAAGCAGAAGAGGAACTGGAACTTAGAGAAGAAATATATGCCCAAGCAAGCCTTAAGAGGAAGAAAAGAAAGAGAAGCCGATTCCCTTTTCGGGCAAATTTAATATGTGAACTTTTTCATTCGAATAAATCTAATACTTAATTATAAACAATAAATCTCCATTCACTTACGCACACTTTAGCTTTATCATCGCTGAGTCTTTTTGCATCACTCTTAATAAAATTTTCTGTATCTATCTTCAGATCTTGCATCAAATTATAGAGTAGAAGTTTCTTATAGTGGCCTTTCAATAGGCCCCAAATAGCAGCTCAATTCCATTGAACTTAAGGCTATAGGAACATTAAATGCAGGTGTTATGTAAGCGTTTCGTATTCGCTCCTTGAGTCTTTAGTTTTATGAACTGACAAGTTATCAACGAATAGAATAATCTCTTAGTCAGTGTACTTATCTCTGAGTTTTTGCAAGTACTTTATGTATTATTCAGTCTTTATAGAACGAGGATGAATAACATAAGTCTCGAGGACACTATCTTAACTAATTACACCCAAAAAAAAACTTTAGTTTGAGCAGTAACTCTTTCACTTATGCGTCTACAGGGTTTTACCATTTTTCAAGGCCTTTAAATAAAGGTATAATACTTGAATAAGTATGTAGATAATTTAAATTAATCGGAAAAATAAAGTTAATAATTCACTTTGATGGTCTTTAGAATTTATTAAACCCGTAAAATTTATCCTTTAGTAGTAAATATAGATACTTATTCGTTTACGTGTACTTTTTTTAATTAAATTTGCGATACTCTAATGAATAATACCTTTCTTTATATAGATATTAAGCAGTCTTACGAAGCTAAAGGAATCGTGTGATGATACCTATCTAAACGATTGAAAAGTGAGCTTAGTATCAGAGAGTCTTTCCATTAACAAGATAGTCAATATAGTGCTTCTAAAATTAATAAATTCATTTGGTTTATATGAAATCTGCTAACTTTTGAAAAATACAAGGATAATAGGGATTTAGATTTTAAAATAGAAGTGAATTTATGAAGGTGTTTCAATTGAGGTGTAGTTTCAACTATGTATGAGTATTTCACTTTACTTATCAAAACCATAACACATTTAAATGGAAAATCTATATTTTTACTGGTATATACAAAAGTAAAATATCAAATTTAAACTCTAAAATTGTTTATTTTTAAATCAAAATTTTCTGATTCCACCCTATTATAACCTTTTTATAATATGCCTTAGAAGTCTAATTTTATCCAAAAAAATTATCAATAAACTACTGAAAGAGTTTTGAAGTTTTAATGGTGTCAATGCAATTTCTACAGGGTTGAGCAGACTGTCTTTGGTAGACAGAAAAGGAAAAAAATTAAATTTAAATCTTATTATTTATATATATTGTTGATCATTTTTAACATAATTAATCTCAATTATTATATAATTTAATTTTCTATTATTAATTACAAAGAAAAAAATAAAAAAATAAATATTTAATAAAATGCCATAATTTTTTTAAATATATATTTATCATTATAATCAATTCTGGTAGTTTAATGAAAATTAATTAATTTAATATTTAAATAAGAATATAAAACTTATAATTTTAGGCATTTGACATGAAATTAAATATACAATTTTAAGTATACAAGATCATTAATCATTATTTTTTAAACCAGTAGAAAATGGTTCTTATATGTAATATCATTTATATAATTATTTTATATGAATTTCACTAATGTTAAATTGTGAAATTCATTTCACTAATTAAACTTTAGTGATTATTCATATATGTTAATATTTATTTCAATATAATATTCTTTAATGATGTTTAATAGCTACAATGACATATATATTATTACACAGAGTTCTTTAATTAGACGCTCTCAAAAACTCACATTATAATTTTAGCATTTGAACTTTTTACAAATAATAATTTAATTAAATATATAAAGATTGCTAAAGTTTATAGAGACTTACATTAACTCTTAGAAGTTCTTTCTATAACAAATAGAAATTCTTAAATACCCATAATAATAAATACAAATGGACGAAATATTTGTATATTTTAGCATTAAGGATTCTATATAGTCTATTTTAAATTAATTATAATTCTTTATATAATTATTGCTAATTCTATTTGGATTATGAGGATTACTGAATATAAAATTGCTAAATTACCTAATTAATTTTAGCATTATAATGTGCTACAAATTAATCTAATAAATTAACTTTACTAAGTATATATTATGATATAGTATTAGTTAATTTATTATTTTATGATATTATACTTAAGTAAGGTCTTTAAATCGAACTTCCCAACCATCATGACAAATATATCTTATTTTCTAAATGCATAAAAAAGTTAATTGGGGTTTGAAAAATACTTGATAATTCTACTTAAACTAAAAACATCTCAAATTTATGTAATCGATTTTATCATTGATGAATGTAAAGTTATGTTGTAAAAAAATTAAAAAAAAATATTTTGCTTTGGTCAGATATGAATAAAATTTTATATCTATTTTAATCTAGCAGGCTTAGTTCCAATATTAATTTTAATTTTGAATAATTTAAAACTTTTGTTAAAATGCTTAAGATTTACAAAATCTTTAATAAAGTTTAATCATTGATATTAAAATTTTCTTATAAAATAGATAATCCTTAATTTGATTGAATTTGGATTGATATTTTAAAAATAGCTATATTTTGATAATTTAAACATCACTTATTAAGTTATTTAAATCACCTTAATTTAAAAATAATTAATTATATAAGTTTACTTTAATTTAGTTGTTAAGTTTCAAAATTAGGTCCAAATATTTTATATTTAAAGAATGTTTTAATTTTTTAATCATCATTTTATGATCATGCAATATTAATAACTTTAATTTAAATATTTGGGAAATGACTTTTAAGGGGCTATTAAAAAATAAATTATTAATTTTAGATAATTTAAGATTTTTTTTAAATTGTTTAAGTGACATGTGAGAACTCATTAAATTATCTAATGACCAATTTATGAAATATATAGCAATTTGATCAATTCACATTAACATAATTAAAAATATTAATTATGAATACAAATGACCAATTTCACTTTTTTTCTGATTATGATATTATTATTATTTTCCAAATTTATATCATTCGCTTTGCTGTAAAATATTTGTAAATACATTTATTCTGTTACTGAACTGTTTACAAATAAAAATTAAAAAAGCTGTTTGTGTTATAATTTATCTAACCATAAAATAAAAAAAAAATATGAGAAATCGTATGAACTTTTGTAGTATTTATTTAAAATTCAATGTCTAAAAATTATTAATGTGATACGTTACCTTATTGGGTTGTTCTAGTATCCATAAATAGGTCATTAATAAGTTTTAACATTCATTTAATTTTTGTGATATTAGATCATCTAAATAAATAATTATTATTTTAGCGCCCCATATGAGCTATATTTCAAAAAAAATAAATATTTTATACAAATAATAGAGTTTAAGAACATTTTAATATAATTTAAATTTAATTTAAGATTCTAATTAAATTTTAATAAATTTTCTTATTTTTTGTTGTTGAAAATTCCTTCAATTTTTTTTCTCTAAAATTTCAATTAAATAAAATAAAACCTAATTAATATATTAATATCATTTTCATAATCAAAATTTTAGAAAATATAAAAATATTATATATAATTAAAAATATTTTGATTTATAGACAAGAGAATCAGTAATATTTAAAGAATTTCTGTCTATTATTTTAATGTTTACGATATATAGATAATTTAATTATGAATAATAGTTTTTATTAAAATTCACAAAATTATATAGATTATACATTTTAAAATACTAAGTTTTAGATTTAATAAAATTCAATTTTAAAAATTATTATATTTTTTCATATTATATATTTTACATATTGTTTCTCAAAACTACACTGAGAGTCTGCTAATAAAGTCCACCTTTATTTCAATTATTAATCAAAAATAATTTAAGCATTTAATGCCACTTATAATTTATAATTTAATAAATAAATATTATTTAAAATTTTATCAAATGCTCTAATTTCTATTTAGAATAAATTAATTTAAAATATTAAAATCATGAGTTCAAGTTTAACGATTAAGGAAATATTTTTTGTTTAATTTTATAATTAAATTATTTAAGCAAAAATCTCATAATCACATTTAAATTCATTTTAAAATAATATAATTACAAAATTTAAAAAATTTAAACTCATTTAATTTAAAATTGTTAAATTAATTATTATTATATTGAAGACAAAAATCTGTAAAATTTTTCAAGCTAGCTTTTAAATATAGTATTCTGTTCTGAAATAATAATTTATTATTATAACTAATTTAAATACTATAGCCATAAATTTATTAAAGATTTGCTGTAATAATTATAAAGGAAAATAAATTAAATAAAAGAACTTGAAAATCAACATTTAATAAAAAATATCTATTTAAATTTAAATTAAGGATTATATTCTCCTAGATTAGTTTTTAAAATAAAATTATAACAAATAGAGATCATTATTTAAATAATTTATTGCTTGTTTCATGAAACAATAGATGTAACTTAAAATAATGTTATGATGAGTTATTTCTCTGTTACCTATCTTGATAGGATGAAAATGTAATCCGAATTTCGAATTTGATGTAAATATCGTTTAATTTTATCAGAATTACATAATAAATTATATATTAAGAATGACCAAATCTAGAGACGATTTTATCAGTCAAGGTGATTAACATTAAACATGAACAGTGCAAACACTTCATATTATTGGCCATATTTGATCTGGAGTATTCTTTAGCTAGTGGCAGTAAAGAATTACATTTTATTTCTCGAATTTTCCTGATTAAATTCTAATTCATCAATAATAAATTTTAAAATAATTTTTCAACAATCAGTTATATATTTGTATTTATTATTTTTAATTTGTTTTTTATATATGTTGAATATTTGACCATTAATTAAAATTTAAATATAAAAATAAACTGAACTTATATTCATACTTATGTTTTTATACCACTTCTTTAAAAATTTACAAGTTTTATAAAATAAGTACCGAGTAAATAGAAAATATTAAATGAATTTATAAAAAACAAAACATAACATACTTAATGAGATTATAAATAATTAAAAAATAAATATGTATTTACTGCAAAGTTACAATTGTTTTTTATAGCAAAAAATTAAATATTTTAATTTTATATAATATAATCTTTATCATATCAAGAAAAATTATAATTATTAAACAAAATTAAATTAATTGGATTTTATTTTTTTTTGACAATGCTTTATCTCATAACTAAAATGTCACTGATAAAGAATTTACAAAAGTTATTTTAAATTATTTATACAGATTAAATTGTTGATAAGTTGAGTAATATATCTAATATATTTACTAATTTTAAAAAATGCAACATAAAATTTTAATATAGCGATTAAATAAAGTAAATTATTATATCATAATAGTGAAAGTATTAATTTAAATAATACTAATGTAATTATGTCAAAAATATTAATATATTACTATTTTTAAATTAAATTTTATAAAACATTGTAATTGTTTTGTAATAATCACAAATCATTATTTATTCATAAACCTTTAAATCAATAAAATCAAATATATTTTTATAAATTAAATAATGTTTTATTTAATATAAGTTTTGGAATTATTAATCTATTAGTAATTTTTTGTAAATTTAAATTTTTAGATACATTACCATTGAAAATGGCATTTTTAGACAAAATTTTAATCATTAATTATATAATTTTTACATAGATGAGAGCAATGATGGAAATTAGGGTTTATTTGTAATTTAAAAAAGGTAATAAAATTTTTTATTGCTGCACAGATTATATAAATTTCTTAAAAATATAGTACTATATTTGGGGGGGTCTAAGTCGGTGCAAAAATTTTTTCAAAATCCTAAGTCGATGCAAAATTTTTTTCTCAAAAACATAAAAATCCCTAAGTCGGTGCATGATCAATTTTTGACATTATTTATATATTTTATCATCCTACCCCAAATAAAAAGTATCATTATTAACTAAAATTTATGTCTCAGCTTCTGAATCGAACTCCTTAATTAAATTTCGATCATAGGACACTAATAATATTATTACAAAATTATTTTTTCTCTGTGACAGATATTTGTTTAAGCAAAATAAAAAAATATTATTTCATATTTTAATATCTAATTAGTCAGTAAGCAACAAAATTGGGGATTAAGAACATCATAATTATTAGCTAAATTTAATGATGTCTGGAATTAAAAAATTCGAACACATTGATTAGTGTATTTAAAAAAAAGACAATTAATTAAGTTAATGGTTTTTGTAATAATTCCAGACATCATTAAATTTAGCTAATAATTATGATGTTCTTAATCCCCAATTTTGTTGCTTACTGACTAATTAGATATTAAAATATGAAATAATATTTTTTTATTTTGCTTAAACAAATATCTGTCACAGAGAAAAAATAATTTTGTAATAATATTATTAGTGTCCTATGATCGAAATTTAATTAAGGAGTTCGATTCAGAAGCTGAGACATAAATTTTAGTTAATAATGATACTTTTTATTTGGGGTAGGATGATAAAATATATAAATAATGTCAAAAATTGATCATGCACCGACTTAGGGATTTTTATGTTTTTGAGAAAAAAATTTTGCATCGACTTTGGATTTTGAAAAAATTTTTGCACCGACTTAGACCCCCCCGTATATTTATATATTATTTGATTGCTAATTTAAAATAATATTTTAATAAATTCTATGATTTTATTTAATAATATGATTTAAATAAATATAAGAAAAGGATTATTAATGATTCAATTTACTTATTTAATTTATTTATTATTACACAGATTCAAAACCCCAAAACCCCTTAGTGAAGTTTAGTGCTTTGATTTTCAGGTATAGTTGGGGTCTTATTGGGATTAGTAGAGAAATTATGCCTATTTGCATAATGAGAAATAGAAATTAGCGAAATTTAGGGTCTATTTATTAAGAGTAATATTTGGATTTATTTGTTTAGCTTAGATATGGTACAAGTGTTAATATACACTAAGCCAAACCTGTACTAAATAATGCAGCTATAGCAAAGTTATTACGTAAGAGTTGCTCAACTGTTAGGTATCACTGCTTGCTAGCTGTTTAGCATTATAATTCTGGTTCTTGAACGCATCAAGCAAGAAAATAAAAGTTCACTCAGAATCATTTTGACTACCTCTGTGACACAAAGATTTTAAAGTATTGGGGACTTTTTCCTCTTGACTAACGAACTGTAATGTTTTGTCGCAGGTTTCCTGATATGCCAAATTCTCCTTAAATTTAGAAGAAATGGTATTTCTTACAAGACTGTCAACAGAGTGAAGAGAGTGATTAATTTTACAGTGCCATTTAAAGTAATAATTTAAGCTTTATATATGATTAAATGCAGCGAGCTATTACTAATAACATCAAGTTCATACACGCTGATGAAGCTGTATTTAACTTCAACACATTTATTAATAAGTCATGGTACAAGAAGTATGTAAAATAGAAGTTTATGACTAGAAAGTGAAGGGTGTCACCCATGCATATTTAGCTGGTATTAGTGAAGATTCAAGCTTAGAGAGTTATGTTATTCACCCTCGCTCTATTAAGCGAGAGTAGTATATATAGTTCCTGCAAGTATAGCAATCAAGATATCATCTTTTTTGTTGATAACCTTTCAGTTCATAAGACTAAGGATTCTAAGAAAGCTTATGAAGAGTTAAACATAACTCCTGTAAAC
The DNA here is from genome assembly GCA_000711775.1 of Oxytricha trifallax. Taxonomy (NCBI): domain Eukaryota; phylum Ciliophora; class Spirotrichea; order Sporadotrichida; family Oxytrichidae; genus Oxytricha; species Oxytricha trifallax. The sequence continues at coordinate 15,868 of ARYC01003306.1, read as the reverse complement.
AATGTTCTTTATAGCCCATTATTTAATGGAATTAAATTCTACTGGAGATAATCAAGACTCACTACAAGAAGCTGCTGCTGTATCATATTATGCATGACTTGCCCATCGATACAGTAGACTTAATTCAAAGCTGCTGTAAGAGAGTGAGCGTCTGCACCATCATGTTTCTTTGATAACATATCAATCTATTTTGAGGGTTGCATCTTATAAATAATAAAAGCAGTTTTAATTTTTTTGGATTTGAAGTTTTTCAAATGTTGCAATATATTATTTTTTTCTTTATTTTAATTTTTTAATATTTCACAGACTGAGTTAGGTTAATATTTAAGATATAATCTTACTCTTTTCTTTTGTATTAATCTTTTTAAATTTTTGGGGTTTAATTTTATTTACTTTATATAATTATTTTTATTTAAGATTTTTACAGGCAATTTTAATTATTGAATGCTTAGATTTTTTTCTTTTTAATTATAATTTTATAATTTTAATTATTTATTCAATGATACTTTAAACATTGAAAATAAACTTGTATATTTGCAATTTTAAAAATTTATCATATCTAAATAAATTTATTTTATCTTTTATTTTTATAATATATATTCATAAATGTTAAATTATTTTTATTTTTAATTTAAAATTAATATTTAAAATTTATACTAATTTATTAGAATAATAATACTGCTTCTAAATTTGTATTATATAAAATCTAATTATTTCTTAATCTTTCAATAATTTAGATTTAGTATCTATTATTAACTATATTTACAATTTTTATTCTAAAATCTCTTCTACTTAATATTTCTAGTTAGCAGTTTATTTCATTCGATTATAGATTTTTATATATTTTGGAGACTTACACTGTTATTAATTTAATCAATATATAATAAATAGAATCAAAAGTTTCTTAAATGTTGAAAATCAAATCTTATTTTCACTTAATGAATAAATTAATTCTTGACATAATTATCAGATATAAATTATTTTAATGCAAATTAAGAATGTTTAATTATTAAAAAATACAGAAAACTCAATTTAAATATTTTAATATTATCTGAATACTATTAATCTAAATTATTATCATTATAGTTAATATTATATTTAAATTCTGAATTTTATATAGTATTTGATATATATATTTTAAATAATATTAAAAGTTTGAATAAAAAGAAATTTATAAACATTATTATATTCTTCATGAGATAAATCGTTGAAAAATTAAGAAATAAAATACAGATATAGATATAGATAAATGTAGAATGTTTATGTGAAGGTCTCTTAAAAGTTTCTAATTAAATATAATTAATTAATTTTTATATAATATTTTATTATAATATTATATAAAAACCATGTCGCTTGTAAAATTATTTTTATTCATAATATATGAACTAATCTATATTTAATATAAAAATCAGCATTCTTCTAGCTTTAAGCTTTGCTATATATCTAACTTTGATGATTCATTAATATTTTCAACCGTCGGCAGTTTTTAAAAAGTGCCGATGGTTGCTGCGATTTTATCATTCATTGTAGATTATAAGATGTTTCTTTGAGTTAATTACCATAATAAATAAATAATAATACATTAAGTTCAGGAATCAAATTTCCTCATAAATATCAGAAGTCTTTAAGGATCTGTAATAGTCTATAAAGAACAATAAAAGTTCTAGAAAATCAATTAATAATAATAATTTTACGGATAATTATTTATATTTATTTACTTTTTTGTTAAATTTATAATTCTATAAAGATTAACACAGATCTATAAGGATTATTAATATCTTTATTGATTTTTGAATCCTGAACTTCCCTAATAAAAAGTTTAAATTATTAATGTTTTATTTATCACAACTTTATATTATATGATTAATATATTTGACAGCAGCAACCGTCGGCACTTTTTAAAAATTGCCGACGGTTGATTTAATATAATATAGAAGATTAATTATACAATGACTAAATTAGAAATGTTAGTTTTTTAATGCTTAAACGTAAGCTTAAATTATGCTTAATAGAGAGTAAATCAAACTTTGCCAGTTGTAATGGATTTAAGAGATTGTCTCAAGTTGATCACTTTCTTTAATATTAAATAATTACTTCTTACATTGAACAAAATCAAACCCGAAAAAAATTATGAATTTTGTTTTAGTCTGTAGATTAAAATTGATTAAATATATAATTTTTAAATTATAAAATAAAATACCTAAAATTTTTCTGTTTTTTAACTCACTTTATATTATTTTAATATAATAAAAAACTCTTATATTGATTAAATAACTTAATTTTAATAGACTACTCTTTTATATATTTTTGAACTCAGTAAGGAAACTAGATTCCCAGTTAATAGACTTAAATTCACTTTGTTCTCTTCCATCAATTTTTGATTGATATCTCAAACTTATTATTAATGTTACGCAGCCCATAGACTAACTCTAAATATATTTTCACATTAATAATTATTGAAAATGTTATACAAATTTTATAAAAAGGGAAAATACTATTATACAATCACTTTACATTTTTCTTATTCATACTAAACCCCAAAACTTAAATTCCATTGTTTTGACTGTTAATTTTAACTTCCCATGTAAATTAAGATTTCCATTATATTTTTGCAATTTCAAGGCTCGCTAAAAATAAGTAAAATGAAAATTTGATATTCATTTTTATTTGTGATCATATTAGTATAAGATGATTATAGATGACATAAAATGAGAAAATATTATTATAGTGATAAAGTAGTTAATTAATAATAATAAAATAATGCTTAATCATTATTTATAATTTCTTATTTTTGTAATTTGGGTTTTAATATAATAATATAAAATTATCTTAAAAATTAATAGATTTATGTATAAATTATTAAATTAAATTTTCCATTTTAATTATAGATCAATTAATAAGGAATTGATTTATTTTTTTTACAAAAATAGCAATTGTGTTAATTAAAACTTAAAGGTTTCTACAATAATCAATATTAATATTTTGTGTGATTTTTATAATAAAATACTTTTTTCAATCATTTTGATAAAAAAATCAGATGAGTTGTAATTCTTATATCAAAGTTTGAATAGCTCTTTATTATTGTAGATATTTTTATGAAGTTAAGAAAATTCTAATAGTATTTATTAAAAATAACTGATTTAATTTAAGTAATTTAGGTGAGAATTAGAAATTAAAAGTGTTTTGAATGTAAGATTACTTATTAATAACTAAAATTGTGAAATTTATATAGACATATAATCATTATAATATATTTTGTAATATATTTCATTATAAATGGCATATAAGCATCTGTTATAATTTAATTAAAAAGATACTTTTAAGATAATAAAATTTATTCGAACTATCTTAATACTTAAAATAATTGTACTTAATTCGACATTCTTTATTATATATTAGTAACGCTAATTTCTACTATACAATAATTTACCAGTAATTTTTAAGAAATGGAATAATTTAAAGCAAAAATTTTACTAAAATTAAAAATTTAATTAAAAAAGAAATATTTTTTATTGAATAAGACCAAATATATTAAAATAAGTTCAGTCTTTAAAAATTTACTTTACTAAACCAAGAACTTAATATTATTAATTTTCTATTAAAAATATTTACTTGCTTATTATTTGTAAATTATAATTTATTTATTAATTTTATCAATAATTTAATTACTTTTAATTATTATAACAATATTTTTTAAATAATATTAAATAAAAATCATGTAATTATTTTATATAACTTATTTCATTTTAATATTAATTTCTTTTAGAGTTTAAACTTAAATCTTTCTAAAGTAAGTTATTATTGTAGGAATACACTTCGAAATTGGGAAATTATAATTAAATAAACTAAATTTATTTCAAATTCTTGGCAGTTAAAGTTTTTCAATTAAAACGACTTTTAGCTTATTCTATAGAGAATTCGACTTTGCTATAGGCGGGACTATTTTATATTATCCCTGGATCGGGATAACTTGAATTTAAAGTGAGGGTTCAATATAATAGATTTAGACTGTTTAGTTAAACTCGAATTATAATTCTACACGGATGCTCTAATAGTATCACCAATAACAAAGTCCAACTTATTTTTAATTCATTATCGAATGAGTCTTAATTTTATTAATTTGGCTTCCTTTAACTGTATATAATTTGATTTTAATTAATCTTATATTATAATATCCCAATTTCTAATGTATTCTTACAATAATTATTTTCATTTGAAAATAATGTTTTCTTTGGGAGATAATTTATAATAACTGTAAAATATTATGATAGAAAACATTTAATGATGTTGCTTCAATTATAATAAAATTAAGGAAAAAAAATTAAGAAGCATTTTTTTTTTACAAAAATTATAATTAGATGATAAATTTGATATTAAAAAGGCGACAATTTATTTGACTCATTATTCAATAATTTTAATTATCTTTCTCAACTTTTGGTAAATTTATTAAATATTAAACTTTAATAGGGATTTTTTATTTTATAAATTTTATAAATTTTATAAATTCTATTAAATACATTTTATACGGTTTATATTATGAGTTAATAATTATATTTTCTTACTTTAATTCTTACTCACTGTAATTAAATCAAAAAAATAATAAGACAAAAATATTAAAACAATTCTAAATAATCTGCTTTAAATTTAATTTTATTTGGCAAAGATGACGCCCAAAACCCCATAAGGTATATATTTGAAATTGTATTCTGATAGAACTCGACCTCCTGAGCAAAGTTTTCTTAAAATCTAGTCGTACGCGGATAATAGTTTTTGAGATAACCCACTTCTTATGTCAAAAAATTAGATATAAAATAATAAAATTTGGCTTTATTTTTTTGTGACTTTCTAATAAAATTTTGTCTTTTAATTAATTATTCATGAGAGAATTCATAATTATCCTTAAATTGAATTTTAGGCAAATTTATAGATTTTAAAAAAATTATAATAATATTTTAAACTATAGGCTATTTTATATTATTATAATTTTTTTAAAATCTATAAATTTGCCTAAAATTCAATTTAAGGATAATTATGAATTCTCTCATGAATAATTAATTAAAAGACAAAATTTTATTAGAAAGTCACAAAAAAATAAAGCCAAATTTTATTATTTTATATCTAATTTTTTGACATAAGAAGTGGGTTATCTCAAAAACTATTATCCGCGTACGACTAGATTTTAAGAAAACTTTGCTCAGGAGGTCGAGTTCTATCAGAATACAATTTCAAATATATACCTTATGGGGTTTTGGGCGTCATCTTAGCCTTTTATTTTAAAGTTACTTGTTAAAATACTTTATTTTATGCATATTTTTTTTTTCAAATATAAAACTTAAATCGACTAAATAGATTCTAATAAATAAAGATTAAAAATTTCTGCATTAAAATTTTTATTTCAAAAGCTCATTATTTTTATATTGCCAAAAACTTTAAAAAAATAAAATAAGATTTACTTTTACTATATCTTATCTATGCTATTTTATAAACAAAATTTATAATTTTTTTATTATTTTTTTGTTTAAAGTCTCTGTGAAGCATATATTTAAGGATCTCTAGAGATATTTTTAATTATATATATATTTATTAATTTTTAATTAAAATAAATAGAAATATTATTTAAACTAAAAAATATATATATATAAAATGAAATTTATTAATATTTTATCAAATTATAAATTTTTTAAAAATAAATTGCAAGGAATAGACATATTTTATATTAAAATTCATTCATTTATACAATAATTAGAATATTATATAAATATAATATATTTTATTTATAAAAATATATATATGCTCTTTAATATTTACTTTCACAAAAATATTATTAAAAGTATCAATTTAATAATCTTAAGATAAATTATCTTTTATTTTGCTTAAATCTAAATATAATTATATATAATTATTTATTTGTTTGTTAATTATATTTTTTAATTATAATTTTTCATATGCTCCTCTAATATATTTTTAATTAATTATAAATATATATTATATAATTAAAATCTTAATTAAATTCAATCCTACATAATCCTCTTTTGTCTCCTCAACTAGTTCCTTGAACTTTCATTTTTTGGGTCAAGGAATTTCATTACTTTGGTCAAAATTATATTGCCCATTAAAACTACTTATTTTTGTCCTTAAAATTTAATAAAATCAATAAATTAAAGACATGAAAATATTATTAGTGAAATATAAGATTAATCTATTAAATATAAAAAACTTATTTCACAAACTAATTATTTTATAGTACTTGTGGAAAAACAATTAATTACATTTATTTAGTAAGATTTATATATTTCTAAATAATGTTTTGTAAAAGGATATCTAAATTTAAAAATTCGTTTTATGATTCATTTCTATATTATTATTAAAGATTTAGCATAACTTTATTGCATATATTCATTATTTTTAGATTTAATTTATAAAATCATGAAAAATATTTGTTTAGTTCCTCTTTTTTTAAGATAAGAAAGAAAATTTATTTTTGAATATTAATTAGTATTCTATTTAAAATTATTTAAATTCGTTTTAGTTAGTTTCTCGATCCTAAACAATAAGTCAAAATAGAATATAATTTCAAATATAGAAATCCTTAAATTCAAAGAAATATATTTTTTATTTACTTTTAATATATTTAACATTACATATTAGAAAATTGGTTGAATAATTTAAAGAATCTTAAATTTTTTAGAATTTAGGTATTTTCAATTATTTATTTATTACACTAAATCACATATAATATATTCATATTTTTCATTTATATTTTGAATTAAATTAAATTAATTTAAATGGAAATGAAGTTTGTTTTTATTTAAAATTAAGTTAAATTTATTCCTTATATTAAAAATGAGTAATTTTAAAATTAGAATAAAAATGAATAAATTTAATTTGATTTGATTTGATTTGGTTTGGTTTGAAAAGTAATTTCAAATATAATCAAAAATATAAATCAGAGTAATAAGATATTAATTTATGTAATTTTAATATATAAGAAATAGTTGCAAGTTGTAAAATTATAAAATTTATCGCTTGCGCCCAATTCAAATATAATAATATTGAATTCAAACAAAATTAAAAAAAATAATTATAATATTGAATTAAGAAGAATTTTATTTATATTTAGTCATTTATTTAGAATTTAAATATTAGCTATTTTTATTCTATTTTGACTGAATCAAAATCCCAAAACCCTAGAGAGATTTATAAGTTCTTTGATTGTAAAGGTATAGTTGGAGTCTTATTGAGGTTAGTAGAGAAATTATGCCAATTTGCAAAATGTGAAATGTAAATTAGTGAAATTTCTTGTCTATTTATTATTATTATTATTTCAGCATGCTTCTAAGCAAAAGCAACGATTATCCTGCTTTAAATGCAATTGACATTTGCAAATTTATTGATAACTATTTGCATATAAGCGTCCCTGCAAAACCAAAACTTATTGTGATTGATGAGTGCATACAAGGTGTATCCTTTCAGCTTTCTTATTAAGAATGAATAGTACTAAAAAGAGTTTGGTAGAGAATGCATGATTCTTTGATAAGCAAAAAGAAGAGATTGCAAGAACTTGCTTAAGCTAGATGGTGTTATTTTAAGCTATGATTATATCGCATTAAGGCTTAAGAAATATGAAACGACTCTTAGAGATTATCTAAATCATTACATATACCCAAATGATTTGAATGATATGCTATCAGATAATGACAAAGGGTGTCAAGTAGTTGCAAGAACTTGTATATGTTCATCGAGATTTGAAGCCTAAAAATGTTATGAAAAACTTCTGCCCTTTAGAAGGAGTTGTTAATGATTACAATCGAGCCTTAAGATGAAAAATCGTTACCTAAGCAAAGGTTCTTGGAACACCTGGATACTTCCCAATAAGGGAGAAATGGAATAATGGCTCAGTTTAGTGGGATGCATGGGCAAATGGAGCAATAATATTATAATAAATGAGATTGATATGGAAAGGATGGCTTACTTTGGTACCAAAATTGAAAAATAATCAATTAGTTAAGCTTAGAAACATGTCAAGCAAGAGGTTGTATTCAAGGAAATAAAAAGATAATTGAAATGATAATAATCAGTACTCCCTCATATACTAGATAAACATTAGATGACATTCTTATGCCACTTGAGAGAGCAAGGTACCAGTGGTATAACAGAGTTAAGTAGATAAAATTTGTTTGAATTAAAATAACTAATATTCTTAAAACACTTATTATATTCAAATAAAATCTGTGATTTGTCTACTAACCCCATTAAGATCCCAACTAATCCCTTCAAATCAAAGCACATATAAACCTCACCACGAGGTTTTGGGGTTTTGAATATAATTGAAGTAAATAAGAAGATAATTTTTAAACAAATGTCTTTTTAAGTTTTTTTTAAAAAAAATTAATTTTTTGTATATTCAGATTTATACAATTGAGTTAAAATATGAATATATATTTTACAGAAAAATGAATTTGGATAATGCTTTTTTACTCTTCTAAATCTTAAATATATTCATTTTTGTTTAATTATATAATAATCTAATTATAAAATTATTTTTTTAATTTATAATTCCATTCAAATTGAAATGTTATATATAATTATTTAATAGGTTTTTTAACTAACCTTTTTTCTTCATTTTTTAATTATCCTTTTTATTTATATTCATAAGAAATTAGAAGTAACTTTTAATATTTATTTTATAGCTCGGAAATCTAAATCGGAGCTCTGTTCAATAATAATTAGAAAGAAATATTTTGCTTTAAATTTAATTTAATAGTAATTAATTCTTTGATTAATTATTATATTTAGATTCCTATTTATTTTATTTTAATTAAATTTATATAAATATACAATTAAAATAATCAATAAAAATATTATTATTTATTTAATAACAAAAATTCGATGATTTTCATAAATAAATAATTCATTGAGAATATTTGAACTTTTTAACAAGTGTAATAAAAGTGCTTAAGTTAAATTTACGAATGTTTGGTAAAGAATTAAAAAAGGGATAAGGGATAAATTGATACATATAAAATTATAATTGAGTATAATTTGATTTATCTTTATTTTATTTAATTTAATTTAATTTAATCGACAATTTTTGCTTACTATTTTTATTTTCTTTGTTAAATTATAAACTAAATAATCCAAAAAAGCAATTAATTTAATTGTTTATATTTTATCTGTATCTAAATCATACTTTTAAAGAAATTTTGAATCCCTCTTAGTCTTAGTGTTCAACTATTATTGTTTCAATTACACCTTTAAAGAAGTGAAAGCGAACAATTGATTGACTTCTCTTAAAGAACAGTGAATAGAATTATAGTTTAATTCTAGTTTTGCATACTTACTATTTATATAATACATGCATTTCGCTTTTTAAACAAAAAATCTATATACTCTACATCATAAATAGACCTTAAATACTTAAATTATTTGTTTTATATTAATTAATGATGCCAACTCCTAATTGAATCCCTCCAAATTAAACACACTTATACTAAAACAAATCTTTCTAATAACTTAATGTGTTAAGATTAGTATATTTCAATATCGATAAACTAAAAAAAAATTAGAAATAATAGAAATAAGGATTATATTACTGGGCAATAATTATATAGTTTGATAAAAAAAATATAAATAATTATAAATCGAGAAAAAATATTTGCTTAATATTATACATTTATATTGTTATTATAAACTGAATTCTTTAGAAATTATTAGAGTTTATATTTATTGATGGGGTGTCCTGTCCAATTCTGGAATTTTTTGAAATTCCAGATTTGAGAAAAAAGTTCCAGATCTGTATCTTGAATTCCAAATTCATTGGATCTGTAATATTTTTAAATTAAATTTTTAATCAAAGTTAAATGAGAAGGAAAATTAATTTATTAAAAAATACTTAGTCAACATTTACAATATGTTTATAAAATAAATTAATAAAATTATACTCATAAAAACAAAATTGCAAGTGTTAATAGCAAAAATCTAATAGTTACACTTTTTATTACATAAATTAAATATAAATAATTAAAAATATACAAAGACAAATACTATTAAATAAATTATATATCTATTATATAAAAATTAATAATAATTTAGTCTAAATTTAATTTATTTTTAAGTTTACCAAATCAAGTGTGATTATATTAATTATTATAGTCTTGATATTTAGTGATTATCTTTTAAAAAAATTTTGAAATTAGGTTTCAGATTCTAATGAAATCATTAAGCAGATTTTCATAATGAATTAAATTATAGCAAACTGCCTTAATAATTGAATATTTAAATTTGTGTTTTCCTTGCATAATTTTTAATATTAAATGAAAGTACTGATTATTTGAAGCATTAATTATAACAATTTGAAAGAAGTTCTTATTATTTTTTGGAAAAATTAAAATAATTATTAAGCATTTATAAATTATCCTTTTCAACAAATAAGCGATATCTCTCATGATATTTAGTATTCAAAAGAGCTCATTTTATAGATATTAATAAAATAATAGTGATTTGAGCAATTATATAAAAAAATATTTTTTAAAATTAGAGAAATTATAAGGTTTTTGCAATTTGTTTAATGCAACTATTATTAGTTTAATTTTTCTTAAAATTTCTTTTGTGTTAGAATATTGTACTTAATAGAGAATAATAGGTAATTTTTTTAAGTTTAATAATTTAAATTTAAAAATCATTGATTTAATAATGCATGATTGTCTAATTCTTAACATAGATTAAATTTTATTTATTTTCAGTATTCAAAGAATTTAGGTAAAATAACTTTAAAACTTAAGATATTATTTATAAAATTTATATTTTTTTGACATAGTTTTCCTTAAGTTTTTTCATAGTTTTATAAATACTAATTAATGGATTTTTATTGAAACAAATTTTTTAATTATTTTTAATTTATATTTTGATTATAGTTGAATATAATGTCTCTTACTTTTATTACTATTTATTTAACAGGAATTATAATGTGTAACTTTTGAATACAAAGGATATTCAATATTTTTATAATAATTAGATTATCATAAAAATACGTTTCAAAACTTCATACTTAGAGTGTTATACAGATTAATATGTTTTAAAGAAAAATTGAACTTATATAAAATTAACTTTGGCAAAATTAAAAAATTTCCATTTAGTTATTTAAGTTATTAATGATTTTTTATATCATAAGAAAATATAAATACTCTTTAATTAAAATAGATAAAAAATTAATGTGAAAATTTATAAAATTTTATGAATTTATTTGAATTTAAATAAATAATTAAAGATATTATATAATATCATATTGTTATACTAACAAAAAAATCTAATAAAACTGTAATTATAATTTAACATCTTACATAGAGATATCTCTGTACAGAACTGGAATTCTATCTCTAATTTGGAATTTCTGTTTTAATTGATATGCAAATCAAGAATGGTGGTGGAATTTTAAAAAAAATTCTAGGAATTTTACACTCCATCCATATTTTTAATTAATCATTATGAAAATTTATTCTGTGATATATTTGCTTTATGATTATTTTGATTTTAAAATTTTAAAATAATAATTACATTTTAAAGTTTAAAATTTAATATAAAAGTTAAGTTTAAATAAAGTTAAAAGATAGCATTAATATTAGAAATTTAAAATTATTGAAATTAATATTATAAATTTAGAATTATTGAAATTAAATATGAAGATATAATAATAATAATATATAAATTAAAATATAATTATCTCAATATAATATTTATAAATAAACACATCCCAACGGTACCTTGTCCACCTACCCCTACAAATAAAAAAATCTCAATTAAACTGCAAAATTAAATCCACTATGTACTCTTTGCACAATATTTAGGAATATTTTGAAATTGGAGAATTAATAATGCATAAATTAAATACTGACAATATATTTTCTGTTAAAGCTGGTCAATTTAAACGATCTGGAGGTTTATTCGATTGAGAATTCAAAATAATTAGATGGATTTTACTTTAAGCGGTACTATTCGATGTCATCGTTAAAGCAAGATCGAATAGTACCGCTTAAAGTAAAATCCATCTAATTATTTTGAATTCTCAATCGAATAAACCTCCAGATCGTTTAAATTGACCAGCTTTAACAGAAAATATATTGTCAGTATTTAATTTATGCATTATTAATTCTCCAATTTCAAAATATTCCTAAATATTGTGCAAAGAGTACATAGTGGATTTAATTTTGCAGTTTAATTGAGATTTTTTTATTTGTAGGGGTAGGTGGACAAGGTACCGTTGGGATGTGTTTATTTATAAATATTATATTGAGATATTTATATTAATAAAATTTAAAGAATAATTAAAATTTCATTAATTTTTATAAAAGAATATAATTATCTTTATTATTTTTTCAATAATAATATTTGTACTTCATGAATTTAATAATACTTTCGCTTTTTAATTGAATATTTTTTTATTTTTAAAAATATATTAATATTTATTTAATTGGTACAGGGATTAAAATGAACATTAAAATAATTTATATCTATTTATAAAGATTTATCCATTAGTTTATAAAATATTTATTTTAACAAATAAAAAATTGGCTGTTGATTTAAAGATAGATTAAATTTTATTTAATATAAAATATGAATAATAAAGATATGGCTATGGGCCCCCCATAATGTATATTTTTCTTTTTGTAGTCTGATAGAGTTTTTAACGCTGAGTAATAGTAGCTAATAAACTACGAGTGTACGATCAATAGTTTTCGAGATATGGTCCCATATAAGTTCACATTTTATATATAAAATTATAGTAAAAATTATAAAAATATTTCCAATATTTATAAAAATCTAATTTTTCATAAAAAAATATCAATTTAGAGGATTTAAAGGAAATTTAAAGAATTTATTTAATTTATCAAAATAATATCATAAAAAATTATTTGGACTTTAATTTATTACAAGAATGTAAAATAAATTTATTATGATATTATTTTGATAAATTAAATAAATTCTTTAAATTTCCTTTAAATCCTCTAAATTAATATTTTTTAATGAAAAATTAGATTTTTTTAAAAATTGGAAATATTTTTATAATTTTTACTATAATTTTATACATAAAATGTGAACTTATATGGGACCATATCTCGAAAACTATTGATCGTACACTAGTAGTTTATTAGCTACTATTACTCAGCGTTAAAAACTCTATCAGACTAAAAAAAGAAAAATATACATTATGGGGGGGGGCGTGTTTGATCCCATAGCCAGAGATATGTCTAAAAAATAATGTTTTAAATAGTGTTTTCAATAAAATAAGAACTAGCATTTCGACCATTTTTTTCTCAATTTTCTATTACATTTATGTTAACATAAATTTAAAGAAAAATCAAGCAAATACTTTTAATTTTTGATCCTATAGTATTTTGGAAAAAAATAATTAAATTAATACTATTTGAAGCATTATATTAAATATCGAATGTATGGATAATTTTAATTATTTTATTCTTAATATAATTTTGCAATTAAGTAAACGTTTATATTAACTTGCTAACCTAGCATTAAAATAAATTACCTTATCCTATTAAGAGACTATTTAAGCTATAAATGTATATTTGAAAATTAATAAGAAAGTTTTTATAATCTCAATTATAAGTTCTTATATTAAAAATGTGAATAATACACAATTAGATTTTATATTTACCCCATCCCTATAATTAAAAATAAAACTTATATATATATTTATTACACTGATCTCCTTGCTCTAGAATTAAAACAATTTAAATTTAAATAATTTAAATTAAAATACATGAAATAAAAATTTAATTTAATAATTCAACATTAGTATATTATAATCGATTTCAGAAAATTTAATTTTAATTTATTTAGAGAGAAGGGGTATTATTCCAGTTGATTGATGAAATAAAATTTACGATTTAGCCTATTTAAATTAGCATTTTAAGCATAGTAGATTTTTGAATATTATGCATTCCGTTGAAACTTACTTGAATTAATTTTCTTTATGTTTAATAACTAAAATCTTTACACTTTTAATATTTTTTTTTATTTTATGTTAAATTGATAATTTATATTTTATATTAAAATCATTAAAATAAAAATTATTTGGATTAAAAGGCTGCTTGAAACATAAATAGTCAATTATTAATTAAATTGAGATTATAGTATTTAAAAATTGCAATTCGTAATATAAAACTATAGAATTATACTTATATAATTATTGTATGAATCTTTTTGCTCTGGAAATAAACTAGATTAAATCTCTCAAAATTAAAAAATATATCGATTCTACTCAACTTTACTATTAATATTTCAAAAAGACTTAAAAAAAAGTAAAAGGATTATTTTTTTCGCTTAGGTGTTTATATATAAATTAGAAATTTTTCATTTTTAAGTAAATGATTAATCAAGATAGTGTTTGTTTAAAAAAATATAAACCAAATAAATATTCATTAATTTTACAGAAATAACTTTATATAAATTAAATATTCTATATTTAAAAAAATTTAGGTATTACTATAATGTTAGCTTAAAACGTAAAATATATTAATTTGTAATTTAGATATTTATAATATCGTTTATTTTTAGTGATATATTTTTAGATTTTTTAATATATTAGAATTAGATTTTGTAATTATAAGAATTAATAGGGAAATATTTTAATTTATTGTGAAATTTGTTATTATTGGTTTAACTTTCAATACAAAAATAATTTAATAATTTCATAAAATAGTTGACTACATATTTTTAAAAATCTTTCCTCATAATATCCAATATATCGATAAAAAGAGGATACGAGTTAGAAACAATAATCTTAATAATTTTTGATTTTGGGCGCACAATTCTAATGTTGGGATTAATTAATAAAATTAATGCCGAGATTCAAAACCCCAAAACCCCTTAATGAGGTTTATAAGTGCTTTGATTTGTAGGGAATTTGTTAGGGGTTAGGGTTATTAATTAAATGCGAGACTAAAATTGCAAGCTTTTGGGGTTTATTTATGATAAAGCGTATATAGATTTAGTGTTTAATCTGCGTTATGGATGTGATATATACAGTTAATAACTCAAACCTGTACTGAACTATAAGTCTATTGCACTGCTCTTAAAGCGTAGTCCCTCAACTGTTCGTTCTCACTGCTTGAAAGCTGTGTAATTAAAGCAATAATAGCTGAATTCTTAGCCTAAGAGGAAGTCTAAGTTTCTATAGAAGCATATTGACTATCTTATTAATGAAAAAACTTTGAAGTATTGGGCTCACTTCTCTTTCGACTAATGAGCTATATGTTTCATCGCCAGTTCCCTGAGTTGAAGATCTCTGCATAGTCTGTTGCAAACATTTATAAACGAAACGGTATTCTTACAAAGGTGTAAATCGTATCAAGAGAGTCATTGATTTCACTCTGCCATTTTTACAACAACAACTTAAATTATATTTATAATTAAATGCAGAGAGCCTAATAGAATAATATTAAGTTTATTCATGCTGACGAGGCTGTGTTTACATTCAACACTTTCATCTAGAAGTCTTGGTATAAGAGGGATAGCAACATAGAAGTATATGACTAGAAAGTCAAGTTATAAACAATGGCAATTTTTGGAGGTATTAGTGAGGATGCTGGTTTAGAAACTTATCTTATTCCTCCTCGATCTATTAAAACAGAGTAGTATATTAAGTTTTTAGAGCAGCTGAGAGAGAAGTACCCTGAATAAGAGATTATACGATTCGTTGATAATCTTTCTGTTCATAAGACTACAGAATCAAGGAAGAGTTATGAGCAACTTAGAATAACGCTAGTGTTCAACGTACCTTACAGTCCATAGTTTAATGGAATTGAGTTCTACTGGGGTATATTAAAGGTCATTACAAGAAACTGCTGCTATA
>ARYC01003305.1:0-58439 GCA_000711775.1 Oxytricha trifallax | reverse complement strand
TACTATAGTTTATCAAGGTATATTATATCATTATTATAATAAAATATATCAGAAAACTAAAATGAGCGCTGACCTTTTGAGAAGAGCGGCAATACTTGGATCAAGTCAATAAAAGTTATCATTCCAGCAACCAAGAAAAGTATAGACCAGAGACGCTTATACTCAGTGGGAGCCTACTTATGACAACTTTGACCAGTCCAGCTTTTATATTTAAATATAAGTTAAGTAGGAGGTTATCAAAGAAGCTGTGCAAATTGAGGATGAGGTTAAACAACCCGCCATAGAGCATTAATAAATACCAGCTAAAGTTGACTATTAATGCAAAGAATGCAATAAAGTTTTCCCTTACAAGTCAACTTATAAGAGACACTTGAGAGATTTACACAACGATTTGCCAAGGTTATATCTCAAGCATTAAAAGAAATCTGGGAAGTATGTCTGTGAGTTCTGTGAGAAGCCATATTCTCATACTAGAGACATCAAAGTGCACTTAAAGAAAAAGCACAATTAAAGTTTTGTCTTTATTCATGAGCCCACAGGGAATATATTCCTCTAAAAGAAAAGATCAAGAAACCCAGTGGAGTCTCTTAGAGTTGAAGTCTAGAATTAAGTTAAAATGAAGAAAGCAGTCAAGAACTTTCCATTCTCTGAGATCAATAAAATAATGGTTAAAATAGAGACAATGTGAAGATTCCCATTTTGAAAATTATTGACTTAGATTCTTGCCTAGAGTGTTGCCTCACTCTTGAAGATAAAATTGAGAAGAGAGTAATTACTGATGACTAATATGCTTACAAGATATATCCTTTCAATTACTTCCTTGCTGATGACAAGTTCTAAATGCAATTTGCAAATGAGTATTATGTTCTTTAAAAGGCAAAGTTAAATGAGTGCAGGCATATCATCCAGCTTGATGCTCTTTTACTTGGTAAAGATCATGTAGCCTTCAGGCTTCCATTACTTGAAATGACTTACAGAGAATTCTTATCTGACAATAGATGTCAAAGATGAATTAGCTAGATAGTATAGCAGATAGTTGAAGGAATTGAAGAGCTTCACAAGCTAGGTTATGTTCATAGAGACTTAAAGCCAGAGAATATCATGTTGAACTTTCAGCCTCTTAGAATTTATATTATAGACTTCAACAGAGCTAGAAGAGTGCAAGCTTCTGCATAAGGAAATGTATACGGCACTCCTGGATATTTCCCAGAGAGAGAGGATTGGAGAGATGGAGACACTTAATGGGATATCTGGGCTCTAGCAGTAATAATAATAGAGAGCGACATGCCAAGAAATGATTACTTTAGCTGCAGGGATGAGAGAGATTCTAAGCAGAGAATCAAACAATATCTCGAGAAAAATAAAATGAATGGAGGTCTCAGAGAACTTGCATACTCAACTATTATCAAGCCAAGCTAAGAGAATTAACAAACAATAGAACAATTAAAAATCATCTTAGAAAGATAAAATTCAGAGAACTGCCACATGACACTATGCTTATGTTTGTGTGAGATATCTTAAAAACTCGTTTGTTATAATCACTTAAATTATTAATATTTAAACTTTAAACCCCTACATAAACCCTATAAAAACCCTAATAAAGTATGCACTAATAGTCTACTTTTATCAATCAAAAACTCAATCAAACTACTGAAAGGGTTTTGGGGTTTTGAATATGCCTCATAGTAAACATTATATTAGTAATTCTAACTACTACAGAGATTAAACAAAAAAGTATAGTTTAACAAAAAAATTACTATGTTACTTGATTAAAATAAAGAAAATTCATTTATTATTTTCAGTAACATATTAAGGTTTAGACAAGACCCTTATTCAAAACCCCAAACTCCAAACCCCTTAATGAGGTTTATTAGTGCTTTGATTTGTAGGGAATTTGTTAAGGGTTGGGGTTATTAATTAAATGCGAGACTAAAATAGCAAGCTCTTGGGTTCTATTTATGATGAAGAGTATATAGATTTAGTGTTTAAACTGCGTTATGGATGTGATAGGTATAGTGAATAAGTCAAACAAGTACTGAACTATAAGTCTATTGCTCTCCTCTTAAATCGAAGTCCATCAACTGTTCACTCCCACTGCCTTAAAGCTGTATAACTAAAACAATAATAGCTGAATTTTTAGCCTATGAGGAAGCCAAAGTTTTTATAGAAGCATATTGACTATCTTATAAATAAAAAAACTTTTAAATATTGGGCTCACTTCTCTCTCAGCCAACGAGCTACTATGTTTCACCGCCAATTCCCTGAGTTAAAGATCTCTGCATAATCTTTTGCAAACATTAATAAATGAAATGGCATCTCTTAAAAAGGTGTAAATCGTATCAAGAGAGTGATTGATTTCACTCTGCCATTTTAAAACAATAACTTAAATTATATTTATAATTAAATGAAGAGAGCTCAATAGAATAATATTTAGTTTATTAATGCTCACGTGGCTGTGTTTACATTCAACACTTTCATCTAGAAGTCTTGGTATAAGAGGCAAAGCAACATAGAAGTATATTACTAGAAAGTTAAGATATAAACAATGGCAATTCTTGAAGGTATTAGCGAGGATGGTGGTTTAGAAACTTATGTTATTCATCCTCGCTCTATTTAGACAGTGCAGTATATCAAGTTTTTAGAACAGCTAAGAGAGAAGAACCTTGGATAAGAGATTATACTATTTGTTGATAATCTCTCTGTTCATAAGACTAAAGAAAAACAAGGAAGAGTTATGAATAAATTAGAATAAAGCCAGTGTTCAACGTACCTTACAGTCCTTAGTTTAATGGAATTGAGTTTTACAATGGAATATTAAAAGGCCATTACAAGAAACTGCTGCTATACCACTTAATGCATGACCTGCCTATCGATACAGTAGACTTTATTAAAAGCTCAGCGAAGAGAGTAGATAATTAATTAGCTTAAAAGTATGCCAAAAAAGGGAGAAGGAATGTATATAAATAAGTTTTGTAGTAAAGTTAATTGTATGTAAGTCCCATTTTAAATTCTTTAGAGGGAGCTGGCTTTTCTTTCTTTTCTTCTACTTCTTGCTTCCTTCCTCCTAAGTTTCTTCTCATGGTGCCAGCTCCTGCATCAATGTTCAATTAATCTAGAGGCTTAATATTAGAATAAAGTCTCTTACTAACTTCATACTTTGTCTGCGACTTTCGCTCTCTGTGAAGCTTGTCCTATTCCTTAATCAAGAAAATGCCAGTACCTGATTTTTCTATAATTTTAAGCTTGAAGTCTTACTTGAAATAAAAGGGTGCTTCTGCAGCTCTGATAACCAGCTCTCACTTATCTTGATCCCTTGTTTGTCTTTAACTTCTGAAGAGATGCTGTACCTTTTCTTATGAGATTCTTGAATAATTTCTTTCAAGTAATCACCTTTAATTGTTGCAAGTATGCCAAAGAAATAGTTTCTTTCAGGTAGCTTGTTTGACAACTGCTTCTTAGTAGGCAGGTACAGAGAACCTCTGGGTCATTTATAGCATCATCATATAAGTTAGTCACTGAGATTTCTGGATAGTTTGGAATCTCTGCAAACTTTACATCTTAACTTTTCAATGCTTTCTTCTCTTCGCAGAGTATCGCTCTTAGAAATAAAATTTTGGTACCTTCCATCGTTGGCAGGAACAAACCAACTGTATAATAAAGATTAGCCACTATGAGTTCATTACCTTGCTGCATCAGGTAGCGATGCAAATTCTCCTTGCTTCTAAATCTTTGAATCAATTCTTGTGCTTGCACTATTTTCATTGCATCATTCATTGACTCAATCTTGTTTATAGATCTGAGAAATGATATTAAAATTTAAGTTTATTGATTTCAATTATATACCTCTGTAAAACCTACTATTAAATATGGGCATCCTATAGGAGGTCAACCTCTAAGAAGGATATGGAGAAGGTTTTGAGAACTGGTTTCAAACTTGAGAGATTGATATCAATTTTTGCTGTTATAGTTCCATATTTTTTAATTTAAATTGGAACGTACTTAATTAGGAGCAGCTCCTAAAATGCTAGTACTAAATTAGAAGCATTAATTAAAGCTAGTACTTAATTAGGAGCACCCTAATTTTAATCATAAAATCACAAAATACCTCCTAAAGCAGTACGTACTTAATTAGGTGCACCTCCTAAAATAGGTACGTGCTGTAATCAACTTATTATTGATAGTAAAAATTGTTACTTTCTCATCTCTATTGAGAGCTGGATCGTCTCTTAGCACTCATATTTCTTCTCTTATACTCTAAAAACTTCATTTGAAACTTGTAGGCTTGCAAACCTTTTATGTAAGCTCTCAGTTATAGAGGCAGTTTTATGATTTTTAATTCAAATTTAAATATGAACGCTAACATTTTAAGAAAAGAAACAGCACTTCCATCAAACTAAATGAGACTTACCTTTGCAGCAATAAAAAGTGTGATAGCTGTGAGATGAACTCTCATAAAGAACTACCAGAGCTATCACTAGAGGTCTCTATTATTAAAATAGAAATTAATAATAAAAGATAAATGGCAAACAAGTGTGTGGGAGACAGAGAGAAGGAGAAAGGTATTAATGAAATTCCTCTACAAACTGAAGAAGTTGAAGTCTATTTTTGTGAGCTATGTGAGAGAGATTTCGCTCATAAGTCAAGCTGGCATAGACATATGAAGGAGCATAGAGAAGCAAAGCCCACTGTATACTTAAAGCATGATAAAATCGATGGAAAGTATGACTGCTTTGAGTGCCAAAGGCAATACTCTCATACAAGAGACTTGAAGAAGCATCTTTTAAAAGCTCACATAGAAAGATATAGAAATTGAGAATCATGAAGTAGAGCTGAAGCTTCTCATCAAAAGAAAAGCGAGGGAATATTCTAAGGTAGTAGTGCCTGAACAAGCTAGAGAGTTAGAGTACATTAAGAAGGCACGCAACCAACTGACCTCTGAAATAACAAAAATAATGATCAAAATTCAATATAAGAAAATACTAGTTGACCTAGATACTTCTCTTTAAAGCTACCTTATATTAGAAGACTCCTTCGATAAAAGTTATCAATGATCAACAATACGCATACAAGGTGAATCCCTTAAATTATCTCTTATGTGATGATAAATATTAGATGGAGTTTACAAATTAGTAAAAAGTACTCACTTAAGCAAAGTTTAAAAAGTGCTATTACTTAATCAATTTAGATGCTGTTCTCCTTGCCAAGTATCATGTTGCTTTCAGACTCCCACTCTTTGAAATGACCCTAAGAGTTTTCATAACAGATTAAAGGAATCATAAACATCTTGGATTAATAGCAACTCAAACCAGACAAGGTATTAAAGAGCTTCACAAGTTAGGGTTTTTCCACAGAGATTTGAAGCCAAAAAATATAATGATAAACATTCCACCAGTAAGAGTAGCAATTATCGATTTCAACAGAGCCTAAAGAGTGGAAGTCTCAAGGCTTGGAACTGTAATGGGAACTCAAGGCTATTATCAAGGAAGAGAAGACTGGAGAGATGGTGACTTTCAGTGGGATGTGTGGGCTTTAGCAGCAATCATAACAGAGTGCGATATACCTCGCAACGATTACTACTCTACAAGGTGCGAGAAGGGCAAAAATAGAATAAAGCAATTTATTGACAAAAATAGAGTACCTCAATCAATGAAACAAATAGCAGAGTCAATAATAATAAAATTAAACTCAAGATCAGACATATCAATAGAGTTGATAGAGTTGTGGTTAAGTAAGATAAACTTCAGACCTCTACCAAATGATCCAAAAGTGAATTTTGAGTGACTAAATTAAATATATTTACTATAAATTTTACATTAAAACCTATTAATAACCCAACTCCTAACAAATTCCCTACAAATCAAAGCACTTATAAACCTCATTAAGGGTTTTTGAGGTTTTGATTGCTTAAGTGCATACTATACTATAAATAAATGCTACCTATAATTTAAGTCCTTGTAAAATACAAAAGAAATAAGATGTGATAAATAGCTTAGGAAGAGAAAGTTGAAATTAAAATGAGAAGCTAAAGAAGATTTTATGTCATTCAGAGCAGAGAAAAATGTTCACTATAAAAGATAAGACTTTTTTTATTCCCATGAAATTGTCAAAATTGTTTAAGAATTTATTAAAAATATAGAGTTTTGTTGAGTAGGTTTAACAAAATAAGAAATGAATGGCTTAACATTTTGATAAATAACTATGACAATTAAGTATAATCATTTCCATAATTAACCAGTATGAAAGACATATATTATTGGGTATCAAAAAAATTAAAATAGATATAAAAACAGAAGAATATTCATATAATAAATGAAATAATATGGAAGCTTGGATATAATATAAAAGTTTTGAAGCAAATTAATGAGCTAATCAAACTGTTTATTAGCAAGAAAAAAATTGAGAATAAATAGAAACGAATTATACTGCCCAATAAATATATTTTTCTTTTTTTTATATTACTTGAAATTAATATTGAAAGTAAAGAAAATTTCAAGGAAATGTTTTAATAACTAGATAAAAGTCTTAGGATCTTGCACAAGTTAAAATTTCAAGATAATAAAAAATGCTCAATAAGAGAGTCGGTTTCACCACAGGAAGACTTAAAGAAATTAAAATTATAGACAAAAATATATTATATAAAAAATTAAGAAAAATAAATTAGGCACAATATCTTAATACAATTATAAATATATAAATAAATTCGAGATCTGATTTACTGAAGAGAATGATAGACATAACTAGAGAACTATCAAGTGTGTTTTGAATGATGCTCTTTTGGTAAGACAGCAACTATGTAGTTATTTTTTTACAAGAAAGAGGCATAGTTAATCATAGTAGATCAAAATTGAAAGATGAAGAGCTATGATAAAGCTCAGAAGTGACAAGAATTAGATATTGTAAAGTAGAAGGATGAGACAAAGTTTCAGGCAAACAATAATAAGCATAGTGTGCAAGTTTTATAAAAAATGAAATGCAATTTGGTTTAAATGTTGTAGTTGTAGTTAATTGAGATTTATCATAACCTAAAATTGAATTTTAAATAACCTAATATTTGAATTTTATCCTCAGTAATATGTATTAAATACTATTCTAAACAACTCATGAATAAAGGTAAAAGTCTAATAAATTTATTCATGCCTGATTTAATCTTATTTTTAGTTTTATTTCAACTTTTGATGCAAATATTCATTTTTTATTTCACTTATATTCTAATCTCTATAAATTTATTATATAAAAATTGGTAAATAGATTTTTTGTTTCTAAATCGATATCCATAACTTTAAATAAAATCAATTATAATCAATTATAATAAGTAATTTATTATTTTAAATTAAAAACTTAATATAGTAATACGAATACTTAAAGATCAAACGCAGGTGGAGATAGAGCACTCATTAAAAATGTAAGCTACAAAAAATATATCTTTAATTTTTTTTTATAGTGGTCCTACCTGGTAAGACCACATGTGCAGATGAACTGGTGCTTCGCAAGACTGCTCAGAGAGGGGACTTAGATGATAAAAATTACAATGACAATGAAGATAACAAGGAAGATGAGGAAGAATAGCACAAATCAGAGAGATTTCCATTTTTAATTTTGATAATATGTTTAAGTATTAATGCTATTAGAATAATTAATTAATTAATTAATTAATTAATTAAAGTTTTAGTATTATAAATCATGAATATATTAATTACACCATAAACACATAAAATTCAAACTTTCATTATTAAATTTTTAATTGTAAAATTATGAATCATAATTTTTGATAAGCATAAATTGATTCGCAATCAAAACCCCAAAACCCCTTCAGTAGTTTGATTGAGTTTTTTATTGATGAAAGTAGACTATTAGTGCATACTTTATTAGGTTTTTAATAGGGTTTATGTTGGGGTTTAATGTTTAAATATTAGTATTTTAAGTGAGTATAACAAGCGGGTTTTTAAAATATTTCACTCAAACATAGCTTAGAGTCATGTGGCAGTTCTCTGAATTTTATCTTTCTAAGTTGATGTTTGATTGTTTCTATTGTTTGTTAATTCTCTTAGCTTGGCTTGATAATAGTTGAGTATGCAAGTTCTCTGAGACCTCCATTTATTTTATTTTTATCTAGATATTGTTTGATTCTCTGCTTAGAATCTCTCACCCCTGCAGCTAAAGTAATCGTTTCTTGGCATGTCGCTCTTATTATTATTGCTGCTCGAGATATATTAAGTGTCTCCATCTCTCCAATCCTCTCTCTCTGGGAAATATCTAGGGGTGGTATATATTTCCTTATGCAGAGGCTTGCACTCTTTTAGCTCTGTTGAAGTGTATAATATAAACTCTAAGAGGCTGAAAGTTCAACATGATATTCTCTTGCTTTAAGTCTCTATGAACATAACCTAGCTTGTGAAGCTCTTCAATCCCCTCCACTATCTGCTATACTATCTAGCCAATTTATCTCTGACATCTATTGTCAGATAAGAATTCTCTGTAAGTCATTTCAAGTAATGGAAGGCTGAAGGCTACATGATCTTTACCAAGTAAAATAGCATCAAGCTAGATGATATGCCTGCACTCATTTAACTTTGCCTTTTAAAGAGCATAATACTCATTTGACAATTCCATTTGGAACTTGTCATCAGCAAGGAAGTAATTGAAAGGATAAATCTTGTAAGCATATTAGTCATCAGTTATGACTCTCTTCTCTATTTTATCTTCAAGTGTGAGGTAGCTTTCTAGGTAAGAATCTAAGTCAATAATTTTTAATATGGAAATCTTCATTGCCTCTATTTTAACTATTATTTTATTGATCTCAGAGACTGGAAAGTTCTTAACTGCTTTCTTCATTTTTACTTACTTCTAGACTTCAACTCTAAGAGACTCCACTGGGTTTCTTGATCTTCTCTTTTAGAGGAATCTATTCCCTGTGGGTTCATGAATAAAGACAAAACTTTAATTGTGCTTTTTCTTTAAGTGCACTTTGAGGTCTCTAGTATGAGAATATGGCTTCTCACAGAACTCACAGACATACTTCCCATCTTTCTTTTAATGCTTGAGATATAACCTTCGCATATAGTTGTGTATATCTCTCAAGTTTCTCTTATAAGTTTACTTGTAAGGGAAAACTTTATTGCATTCTTTGCATTAATAGTCAACTTTGGCTGGTATTTATTAATGCTCTATGGCGGTTGTTTAACCTCCTCCTAAATTTGCACAGCTTCTTTGATAACCTCCTACTTAACTTATATTTAAATCTGAAAGCTAGACTGGTCAAAGTTGTCATAAGTAGGCTCCCACTGAGTACAAGCGTCTCTGGTTTCTACTTTTCTTGGTTGCTGGAATGATAACTTTTATTGACTTTACCTAAGTAATGCAGCTCTTCTCAAAATGTTAGCGCTCATTTTAGTTTTCTGATATATTTTATTATAATAATGATAAAATTCACCTCGGTATACTATAATAGTCGAGTATCAGGCACTCTGGTAGATTCTTTGTTGAGAGGTAAGAAAATTAACTAACCATAAAAGACTGTAAGTTGACATATTTTATGAGAATTTTATACATTTTAGTAAATTAAAATACTCCTAATGAAGTTTTGTTTCTCTAGGAGGTCCTCCAAATAAAGAATTTGAACTTAATTTGGAGGTAAAGTTATTAAACATTTTTAAAGTTAATATGCTCCTAATTAAGTTTTAACCTTAAAATTTAACTCCTAATAAAGTTTGAACTTAATTTGGAGGGCCACCTAAAATAATTAAACATTATTAGGAGCAATTTAATGGAGAAAGTTTGAAAAAAACTTGAAATCAATCTGAGAAACTTGGAGCAAGTTTTTTAATGCTTCTCCTCATATTTTTTCAAGGTTGACCTCCAGTAGGCCCTCCCTATTTAGTAGAAAAATTTTAATAAACTTAGAATGGATATCCATAATTTTAAATTTCATTAACATTTCTAGAAAGAGGAAGCAAGATAGAGTCTATGAATGATACAATAAAGTGAATTTAATCTCAAGATTTAATAGGAAAATTTCGAAGTAAAGAGGACCTCTATAGATATTTGGTATTGCATGGTAAGTTCTTAAGTAAGATTAATAAATCCATTATAGTTGGATTGTTCTTGCCAACTTAGGAGGGAACTAAAATCTCATTCTTAAAAGCCTTCCTGAGTAAAGACAAAAAAGCTTTTAAGTCTAATGAAATAAGGATGATTGAAATTCCTAACTACCCTGAAATATCAGTGAAAAACATATATGACGATGCTATGAGTGATCCGGACGTAACTATCTACCTTCCATCAAAGCTACAGCTCTCTAATAAGTTGACAGAAAGAAACTTCTTCTTTGGTGTTCTTGCAACTCTGAAACCTGAGTACTTAATGAAGTTATTTAAGAAGCTCATAAGAAACGCTACAGCATCTCTCATGAAGAAAAAGAGAAGCAAGGTATTAAAATCAGCGAGACCTGGCTCTAGGAACTTCAAAAGCATCTTTTCATCTCAAGTAAGCTTAGCCTTCTAACTTTATAAAAAAACCTGGTACTGCTATATACTTGATGAAAGAACGCAGCAAATTAAACAGAGAGAGAAAGTCTCAAGTAAAACATGAATTGAGCAAGAGGATCTTCAAAGATTTATAAAAGCCAGAAGAGATGAACATAGATGCAGGAGCTGGCACTAAGAGAAGAAACATGGGCCCAAGCAAAGACTAAGAGGAAGAAAAGAAAGAGAAGCCAAATCCCTTTACGGGCAAATTTAATATGTGAACTTATTCATTCGTTTAAATCTAAAACTTATTTATAAACAGTCATTCTTCCTTCTCTCGCACAAACTGTTGTCTTATCTGTGCTTACTCTCTTGCAGCTACTCTGAATCAAGTCTACAGTATCGATGGGCAAGTCATGCATTAGGTGATAAAGCAGCAGTTTCTTGTAGTTATTCTTAATTTAACTCCAATAGAATTCGATTCCATTAAACTGTGGGCTATAGAGAACGTTATATACAGGAGTTATGTTTAACTCTTTATAAATTTTCTTAGATTCCTTAGTCTTATGAGCTGGGAGGTTGTCAACAAACAAGATTATCTCCTAATCATTGTATTTATCTCTCAACTTATGCAGGAACTCTATGTACTACTCTCGCTTAATAGAGCGAGGATGAATAACATAACTTTCTAAGCCAGAGTCTTCACTAATACCAGCTAAAATTGCATGGGTTACAACCTTTACTTTCTAATCGTAGACTTCTATATTATCATACTTCTTATACCAAGACTTATTAACTTATTAATGAAGGTGTTGAAGGTAAACACATATTCATAAGCATGTATTAACTTGATGTTATTGACAATAGCCCTCTGCATTTAATCATATATATATAGTTTAAATTATTACTATAAAATGGAACATTAAAGTCAATCACTCTCTTAATTCGATTGACTGTCTTGTAAGATATTTTATTCTTTTTATATATGTTAGCTATCGATTCAGCAGATATGTGAAGCTCAGGAAATTGGCGATGAAACATCACAGCCCTCTAGGCTAGAGAGAAATGAGCCCAGTATTTAAGAGTCTTATCATAAATTAGATAATCGATGTGATGCTTTTATAATTTCAAAGGTTTTTTAAGCATAGAATTAGTTGTTATTTCTTTAAATTCAATGCTAATAGACAGTGAGACCTCACAGAAGCTGGAGATTTATGGAGGAGCCTTGCTATAGGCGTATAATTTAGAACAGGCTTGAGTTATTCACTATATTCATCACATCCATATCGCAACTTAAACAATAAATCTATATACTTACTAAAATTACTAATATTTAAACATTAAACCCCTACATAAACCCTAATAAAGTATGCACTAATAGTTTACTTTTATCAATCAAAAACTCAATCAAACTACTGAAAAGGTTTTGGGGTTTTGATTATGCCTAGATCTCAAGAAAGTTAACTGCGACAAATTTGATTATTAATTATTAATTTATTTTACCAAATCAAATTTACTCTAACATTAATAATTTAATGGCTTGATATACATAATTAATCTGAGCTAAATTAAGAGATGATACTCAATTTTTATTATAGTATGCTTTAATCGTTTGTAAAATTTGTCATAATTTTCATTTTAAATTTATAATTAATTCGATAATTTAAAGATGATAATCATAATATTCATATCATTTTAAGACCAATAAAACTTCTTATCAGTCAGCAGATTAAGTAACGTAGACTAGTAGCATAGCCAACAATCTCGGGATACTTCTGCAACCTAGTTGTATTATCTCAGCCACACGTAAATGTGAGGAGTATTAAAAACGAGATAATTTGGCATTATCCTACTGTTTAGATGAAACAGAAGTAAGAAGTGGCCTTAGATGATTGAGAATAGTTTTAATTCTGCATTTTCTATTACCCCCAGAATTTTCAACAGACGTTTCATTGTATATAGCAGTTAATTTAATAATATAATTTTTGCAAATAAGCACTGGAAGCATTTTATATGTTAGTTGTTATAAATAATTTAAGCCACAATTATATTTCAACACTAATTAAAAAAATGAACCAGAAATCTCATGTTTATATTTAGCCATTTTAATGTGAAACTATCAAACAATAATAATTGGCAATGGATGCATTATAAATATATATTAAATTGTAAAGTTATAACAGTAAAAGTTCAAATTTTCTTTTCTTTAAAACTCACAACTTTGTAATCTACTGCAGGCAATCAATTAAATCACACTTTGATTATGAGTAGATGCTAAATTTAATGTTTATTGATCGTGAAGAGGATAATAAAGAGTATATAGTTTATCATATGATACTTTAAATATGATGAAAGAACCTAAGTTTAAGCTTAGAAATCATGACATGCTTTCTTTTAATAGTTAAAAGAAATGGAATAATGGCATGTTTACATATATTCCTAATGAAAAATTTGCATATTAAATTTAAAGATCAATTTAATATTCTTTATTTAAAGTAAAGTGCTGTTTCTCTTTCTTCATTCGGAGCAACGCCATTATTTGATTGATAGTTTAAATACACAAGAAATGAGAAAAGCTCCTCAATATTTACTCTTGAATAAATATACTAAACCTCTATATAAATTAAATTCATCAACAATGATGAAAAAATGCTAACTTTAAACATTCTAAGCAGAAAAATAGTAGTGCTAAAGATAACTCATGCATAAAAGGCTTTGGAGAATGTGTTTTAAATATTACCGAAGACTTATAAATTACTATTTCTTATGATGATGATATAGGAGATTAATATTCCTGGCCTGGTTTTCTTGGTAATGATGATGGTGTCTACAAACTGGAAAAAATCTGAAGAGAATAATGAAATTTTTGTTAGAATGGGGACTCAATGAAAATGATGAAAAAAAAGTAAAATGTTAAAGAATGATAGGAGATAAAAAGAATGAAAATAATATAATGATGATGATGATAAATATAAAGAGACAAATGAGAATGTGGATGATTTGGATATTAGGAATAGCTTGATATTAGACAAATAAAATAAAGAGAAACTATAAAAAATTGAACAAAAGAAGTTCAAGCAAAGAGTCTAAAAATAAAAATAAAATAAGATTAAATAAATAAACCTTTCTATAATATTCTTTACACGCATAAATCATTAATTAAAATAAAATCCCTGTAGTAAGTTAAGAATGAAGATTGGGGATTAAGATTCATTAAATTAATCTTAAATTATAATTGGCGTATTTTATTAAAGTTTTGGCTAATTATTTAAAAAATTGGCTCGAATAATTGTCTCTATAAAATAAACCAATATGGGTTAGTAAATTTGATTGAAGACTAACTTGATTAAATTTAATCCAATTATAATATAATTCAAATTTTGTATTTATTAATGTCCAATATTCATTCTTTACTAATTAATGGGGTTTTATAATGTTTTCTGATTTTGACTTACTTCAAAAAGATATTAAGTTTTTAAAAATAAGGGAAAAAAAAATGAAAAGAATCATTCTCAAATATAAAATAAAGTAATTAAATTGATGATGATGAAGAAAAAAAAAATTAAAATAAGATTGATATAACTTATATATAAATAAAAAATTAAATATTAAAGATTAAGAAAGAAATATTTAATTGGATATTGAAATAGAAAAAATAAAGAAGAAAGAAAAATGATAATAAAAAAATAATTAAAAATTTATTAAAAGATTTAAAGATTTTATGATAGTGGTGACAATTTTTTCCATTCAAATGTGCTGTAAGATGCAATGTGAGTATTTAGAAGACGCTGAACAATAGTAGGCACCTTTGGGAGCTGAGCAAGTTAATGATAATAAAAAAAATATCTGTAAATTAAATTGAAAAGAACAGAATTTAAATCTTAATGTTTTTATCATTAATAAACAAGACTTCGTATTTATAACATTTTTATTTTTTTTGATTTTCTTCGTTTGTACCATATCTTTTTTATATTGACTTCATGTTTTAAGAAACATCCTCATACCTTTTGCTAAAAAGGAATAGTTTTAGATATAATTTAAAAATAATAAACAGTTTGTTATTTGACATTATACACAAATAACTATTAATATTGCCTTATCGATATTTGACTATAAATTGAATAATTCGAGTTTAAACTATAATTCCCTTAATCATTTAAAGTAATTTATAGATGTAGAGCATATACATAATTAATTAATGATTTTATGCATGAAACTTTTTGAATTTTTAAACTATAATTAATTTAAATATAAATATATTAAAAAAAAAGATTAGAAGCAGTATATCTTAACCAATTTAAAATAAATTTGTTTAAATTAATCATTAGTATTTATCTATATCTTAAAAATTAATTAAAAAATATTCAACACAATTATAAATGAAAACATGAATTATTAATGTGCTGTGAAAAGTGTATTGAAAATAACATTTTAAGAAAGAAATCTTGAAAATATAGAAAGTTGGAATTTTGATTTATAATCCTAAATGAATTTACTTGCTTATAATTAGGTTTATATTTTAAAACACGCAAATGGAAGCCATTTAAATTTTATTAGTAACTATAATATCAGTTGCTTAGTTAATTATAAATTCTAATATTAGTTTGATTAATTCAAAATACTGTATTGATTAATATATATAAAATATAGTGTTTTTGTTATTAAATTAATTTAAATAATCATTAATTTTGAAAGATACTGAAATTCTCAACCTAAATATACACTAAAAGGAACAATAAAGAGGCCAAACACAAGTTTTTACAGATTTCGCTTAACAGATATATTTAATTCTCATAGATTACGATGAGTGTGGTTAAATAACAATCTTGAAACTAATTTTATAGTTAGAAGCATCTTCCATAATGGATTAGTTAACTCTTTCATGCTCAGATAGAATATCTCATTGTTATATTCCAAAATTTCACTAGCTTCTCATACTTAGTCTAGATCAACAAAAAACGTATCAAGAGAAACACATATTATTATATAAGTCCAATATAAAACAGTTCAAGAAATTAAATAAACTTAGATCTCCCCCTTACTACCTATTAAATATTCTTCTGAAATTCCACCCCTATCACATCCTAGCGATTATGTTGCCAAAGGAAAAACATTGCAGTATATAATAGTTTACAAGATATATATTCTAAAGAAAGATTATTAGTACTCAAGTTTAAAGTGAAAATGAAAAATAATTTGCTACAGATTACCTTCAGAGTTTTCTCATCATTTTTAAGAGGTAAAAGAAATTTGAGACAGGAAAGAAAACTACATTTACACAATAGTTTTCAAAAGATACCATTCTAAAAAGCTATAACATTCTAATAACACATGAAATAATAGATGATATGGAAAATATTACTCTTACTAGATATGAAGCAATCAAAAATCATATATTCTTAATAAGTTAATAATATTTAAAAGTAAGTCCGACCATGCACAAGACTTAGTAATGAGTGAACCCTATCACAATGCTTTAAAAGTACTTTAGCCAAAGACAGATCAACTGTCAATAGAGTCCTATAAGAAAACATGATATAAATTTTTCATTAAAAAAAGTTAATGTTTGAATGAAGAAAAGCAGTTCTTGAGATTAAAATAAAACAGCTTACACAGGACTACTTGAGATAATTTACCGAATAACTTCAGCCAATATCAGAGACCTTAATTTTAAAAGAAGTGAATAAACATAAATTTACAATAATGTAAAAGGTATAGACGTTTAAACAAGTGACTGAGTACTAAAGAAATCAGACTGTCCCCTTATTAGTGTTTAAAACAATTAAACGAACGCCAATACTATTCAAGTCTTCGCAATCAACTATGAACCTCTGATAATCCAAGCAATTTTTTCAATAAAAGGTTTTCACAAAAAATTTAAGCTCTGGAAATACAAATAAAAAGATCTAGATTAATTTATCAAAACCTTCTCTAAGTATACATATAATATATATAATTATATAATATATAATAATATAATACAAGTTATTCTTATTTAATTTTAAAAATATAAGAGAAATACCTCAGAGCAGAGATGAAAGATGACTAAGAGCCAACTTAAACAAGGAATTAAATTAAGTTAAAACTAAAATGAATGAAGAAAGGGACCAAAGAACAAACGAAGGATAAAAAGTAGCACCTATTGGAGAAAAATAAGAAATTAAACAGAAGTTCCCTTGCTTAATAAGGAGCATGAATGATATGCGTTTTGACTTATTAAACTTAAAGGGCCTTTTAAGATCGAGATGTGTTATAATTATAATTTATCATACATTGACAGATAAAACTCCACTAAAATTTATAAAATTATCTAAGGAGACAATAGATATTAATATCAATAATAAATCATAAAGCAACTGGGGCACAGAATGTAAAAGGATTCAATTAAGTTTTAATCCTATCGGTTATTTATAAATTTAAACTGATTAAATTTTAACAGATATAATGAAGGATTTCGTTCAGTGAAATTATTTGCCATTAAAATTTTAAATTTTAAAAATTGATTAATTTTTGTTTATTCCCATTAATAAAATAAAGAAAATTTTCAAGACAAGCATATTATAATTAAAAATAGCATATTAAGCTTCATATGTTTCACAAAAAATAAAAAGGCAAATTCATTTCTACACATCACAATTCATCTATGTCTTAATGTAAATTAAACTTTTTGTCTTAAAAAATACTCTGAGAAACAGCAATATTAAGTAAATAAGTATGAATTATAATAAAAAACTAATGAAAAAGTAAATTATAAAGCATATTAGGGTTTAATATAATATTTAGGCAATCAAAAGTTTTAGTACTAAATTAAATTGAACAAGACTGAATTCCAAACAAAGAATAATTTGGGCTTTTAATATAATAAATGGTATAAGATTGTTGTTAAGTTAATGATCGAAATTTAAAAAAAAGTTAACTTCAGAATTTAATGAAAATTTTTATTAAGTGAAATATGAAAAGCTCAGCATATAGATAGAATAGAGAGCAAGAATCATCAGCTTTAACATTAAAATAAGAAAAAAATAGATAAATCATGTTCATATGCAGAGAGGTTAATATAAGAATAAAAAGTAGAATTCTAAGTAGAATTCGATATGCAAAAGTAGAATCAATATAAAAGGTTTTACTTCTATAAATGAGGTTTAAATCTTGCTCCTTAATAATTTATGACATTAAAATATTTTAAACTGCATCTCCTCAATGTTTGCTTATACCTTGTTCAAGCAGTATAATTAAATAATATATATCTCATATAAAACTGATAGTTAATAATTATTCCTATATTAAGTAAAGAATTCTTAAAATAATAACCTTAATCTGACAGTAAAGTTTCAACTTCTTCAAATTATGCCACTAAAAAATATAATTATTTATAGATAAGTAAACTTTAGTTGACTTTATCCAATAAAACACTCCAACACTACAATTAAATTGCTTTATAGCAGGCTTATAGGTTACGACCAACTGGTAAGTTAGGATCTATATCCCGATCAATTCCGGTACCCGGAGTTCGAAACCGTAATGGCACTCGTCTTTTACGAGATAAGTCCCGGATCTGAGAACCTACTCAGAACACGTCAGGCAAAGTATTGGGGGATAACGCCAATAAAAACGTCGACCATTGATAATATATTTCGTATTAAAACTAAATGTTACACCTGTCTTTGCAATGAGGGGTTGAGTGCATCAAGGATATTATAGAAGTTAAGAGACAGACCGCTTGGATCTCAGATTGGACTCTATTTGCTGAGTAAAAGTAAGGATCAACAAATCTTACATAAAAATCGCAGTAGAGTATCATCTTGAGGTTTCCCCCCTTGGCAAGGCATACAATAAGTCTTTGCTAAGAAGGGGGTTTTACCAGAACTATAAGCACTCATTAAGGGGAAAGCTAGTCACGAAATTGAAACAGGAAGACAGGCGAAGTAGTAAAATACCACATGTGACCTCCCCAAGGCAATCAGTAAACGAGCACGGCGCGGAAGCTATTCTGTCCAGTATATGAGTCTCTCTACTCCCGGCCCTTGGATGGATTGAGTTGGATGCCCAAAAATCAAAACTTGAAACTATCTTGTCTATCTATCTGGCTGGCTTAAGCCCCAGTATTAATTTCCATACAGCATTAAATAATACTAATAACAGGCTTACTATAATACTTTATGTTAAATAAATATATCTGAAAGTTACTAAAGTTAGATTCTTTACTAAAAATAAAACAAATCATTTGATTAATTGATGATAATAAGAAACTTTACAGCCTCATTAATTCAACATTAACTCAAATAATTTAAATAAAACTCTTGAAGAAATATAATGAGTTCAGAAGAAGGAAATTGTAATTTATTTATAGCAAATTTTATTTAGATGGTAAAATTAAAAATAAACACATATCTAGTTTTAATTTATCATACATATATCAATAAGTTAAACTTAGAATTACCTCAAGTTTAAAATTTTAATGATATCAATATAATAGAAGTTATCAGTAGTAACAAAGCCACCGGCTCACAATTATAATTTTAACTGAGAGCAAGAAATATCAGCCATCAAAAGTATCTAGTAGTTCAAAATAAACATATAAACTAAAGCATATATAATATTTGCTTTTTCCATTAACACACTCGGCTAATAAAACATAATATAATAGAAATTTATTTTTGGATATTCCTAAGATCTTTAAACTTAAAATGAAAATTTCTTGGATTAAACTAGAAATAAACCAAATCAATTATATACAATTATATAATTCCCAATTAAGAAATTCTCATCTATAATTTAATCAGAAAGATTATCGATAACTTAAGCAAATAACTCAACTTAAATATGATTACAAAGAAATACTAGCAAATGATCATAACTCTTTAAATCTATTATAATAAGAAATATATCATGTGGTCTAGATTAAATGATCAAGTGAATTATGAATGGCTGTTTTGTTGCACTTTAAAAACGAAAATTAAGTGGAGGAAAAGTTAAAATAGAATTATGAAGCTTGAAAAAAATGAAGAAGATGCTAATATTATAATGATGAAATATGAAGGATATCAAATAAAGAAAAATTTATGAAGAAACGATAAAACTTAAGTTATTGATGACATATGCATGAAGATTAAGTTCTTTATCAACCTCTTAATAGCAATCATTTATAAACTTGGTTTACAAATTTGCATTAAAGAAAATAAGACTTGGTAAAGTATTGAAGATGACTTTGATGAAAAATAAAATATAACAAGTATATTGATATAGTAAAAATAAATTAAAAGCAGTCTTTTTTCTAATTTAAAAAAACACTCACTAAAGTCTTACAATTATAACTTACATGTTTGGTTAATTACATCATAAGATTTAAGAATTAGTAATTATAATAACAATATTTATGAAATACGTCAAATGCCTTCTTTTACTCATCATGATAAATTTGACTTAAATAGAGCGAGGACTCTTTTCATAATTCTAAAGAAGAGTTTAGAAGTTGCAATGTCGAAAAAGATTTGATGATAAAGCTGTAGAAAATTCAAAGCGACTTAAATAAGTCATCAAGAATTCAAAAACGACAATTAGATTTAGTTTTAAATCCTAAAATTTGTTAAATAATTAACTTAATAAAATATTAACTTGAAACATAAAGAACAGTTTTTTAGTAAGAATTAAGTTTAATAAAAAGCCAGCATAAATATAAGTAAAATTTTTAAAAATATCTTTAAATAGCCTAACAACTATAATTAAAATCAGTAAAAATGTAGTATTATTCAATTAAGAGGAAAGATACTAAATAAATTATAAAAAAAAACTAAGAAAGCACCCTGCAATTCAATCATTAATAGAAGCAAAAATTGATTTAGATATCCTTAAGAGTGATATTTGGAGGGCTAAATAATTTAAGCAACTACCTCTTTAGTCTTAAAATTATGACAAGACTAAGAATAATATAACATCTAAACTAGTTAAATAAGTGAAATCAGCAAATTAACTTCGTGTAAATACTTGGATAGCAACATTTTTCAGTTAATATATTTACCCAAAAATGGACGGTAAATTAATTATAGCTAATTTTAAGGCATAGTATAATTAATTTAGTAGCTTAAGTGGAGTTGTCTCAATAAATTAATTTGTTAGTATAATACACAATTGGATTATACATAAAGTTCTACTACTTAAAAGAAACAAATTAACTCCTTACAATTAAGTTGCAGCAAGCTAGATAAATAATAATTACTACATTAAAACAAACCTCAAAGTGTAATTATTGAGAATTGATTTTTGCGCCATAAATTCTTATAAGTCATATTGTATCACAATTCAGCAATAATATAAAAGTAGCTCATCATGAATCATTAATAATTATGCTACAAGCAATTTTGTATCTCAGACAATATCAAATAGTCACTACACAATGAAGAAAATGCTCATTAATAATATAGAAAAGTGAGCATAGTTAAAAAAAACCCCAAAATACTTAGTCTACTGCATTAAAATCTAATTTCTTGAATAAATAAGTAGGATTAATCAGCATTGAAGAAAATAATTCATTCAATTGAGAAAGAAAAAAGATTAACAATTGAATATTATCTAATTTGAATACACAATCGTAATTATTAGTCTAATCATAAGAAAATATAAGTTATGTATGTTAAATAATATTGATTTATTGATAATTAATTATTGTAAATTATTTATATTACTCTATTTTGGACATTTGTAAATGTGTAAAAAACGTAATGTAGCTTTCAGATTTGTTAAATTAATGAGCAGATACTGTTGGCTTAAATTTAAGCTAATAAAATACAATAATTATAATTTATATATTATTGATTAATATATCGAATTATTAAACCTAAACTAAATTATGAAATAGTTATCATCTTTTTGTTATAAATTATTAGTTTAATGGTGATAAAAAAGCTAAGAAAAGGAATAAAACAAATTGATGATAAATTTTACTATGTTAGCTTTTTAAATGCAAGAAAACTAAAGTATAAATAAGAGGAAGATTAAAAGTAGAGAAGATGTAAGATTGGACTTATTACTTTTAATATAAAATACATATATTTTCTACAAATATAAAATACATATATATAATAATTTAATTATACTTTTTTATTCAATTTAGATTTAATAGTATATATCAAATTCACATTAATATTTAGTTGAACTTATATAATAATCTATCACTATTATAACTAACTGTATTGTTAATTATATTTCATTTCTGCCTATCCCTATTTTCCCTAAATCTATACTTTTGGAATTTTATTTTTAAAAATTGATCTCTAAAAAAGCTATTAGCACTAGACCTATAAAATTGTATAACACTTTAAGATTTATATAACACCTATGTGTTGCTAGCAACATTTAGAGTGAATAAAACTGAAATATTCCTTAAAAAAAGCAGATACTGAAGGATCATAATAATATAATTCAAACTAACTTAGCAACTTATGAAGAAATCAAAAGAGGGGATGAGTTTATTTATGAATCGAAGGATTGAAAACAATGATAAAGCTATAAATAATAATGTTACTGATGAAAAGCGAGGAGCTATTTTGTTTTATTAATAATTTATATAATTAAGTTTAACTTTAATATTGTAGGAATACATTCGAAATTGGGAAATTAATTTTAATTAAATATAACAATTCAAAATCGTGTCAGTTTAAGTTTGCCAATTTGAAAGATTTTGGGCTATTCGATAGGGAAATCAAAATTAGCTGAACTTTACTTTTGGAGGTACTATTTTATTGCATCCCTAGAGAGAGAATACTTCACTTTAATAAGAGGGTATATTTAAAGAATTTAAAGGTGTTTAATTAAAGTGAAGTAATCTCTCTCTATAGTACCTCCAAAAGTAAAGTTCAGCAAATTTTGATTTCCCTATCGAATAAGCCCAAAACGTTCAAATTGGCTATCTTAAACTGCCACGATTTTTAATTGTTATATTTAATTAAAACTATTTTCCCAATTTAGAATGTATTCCTACTATATTAATATAACCAAGTTACTAAAAACTGAACTTACAATCCCTTAGATAATTTTTTTAAGAATGGTTTAAAAGCAATACATGAATTGATTTAGTAACAAATATTGTTAGGGATTTAAACAAGATAGAATATAGTAAGTATGCTCCCATTATTATTGCTTGATATTAATAGCAAACATTTTTTATATGATATAAATGCAACCCAAAGCTGTCAGATAGCTTAAATTTTGAAAAATGTGGTGATAGATTAGGTATATGGTAAAAATTTAGCTTTAAATATCAAAGAGATAAAATAATTCGGAATTACAAATAATGCTACAAAATGATAGCTTATTTTCTGACTCGAAAACTCAATGCGGTCAATATATCAAATAAAGTCGTTTCTAATAATAATGTTAAAAAGACTCCCTTCATTTCACAATCAAATTGATCATCAACTAACCACAGATTAAAGATAAGTTATTAATTCAATTTACAATAATATTATGTGCAATTTGCCATGATATTCGGATGCATCAATTATCAAAATTCATCAAAATGCTATAAATAAAGTCCAGTTTATGCTTTCGTGAGCATGTGCTAAATAATATAGTTTATTCTTAGGTTTAATGCTTTGTAAAATGCAAGATCTTTTTTTAAGTTTATTTATATTCATAATTCTTTGATAAATACTATATTCACAAAGTTCCTTATATCTAATTGAGAAAAAATCTGCGGTGAAAACTGTTTTAATGAAAGATGTCTACTTATTTTTACCAGGATATTCTAATTGGGTAAGGATTTATAATAAGTTATCTATAATTAAACAACAAATATAATAAATAAAAACAAAGGCATCAAAAACAAATTCAGAGAGAAAAGAGTAGAACTCTCAGAAAATTATGCAGTCTCAATAAAGAGACAAGCAGACTACGAATATTATTATTCGACAGCTCAGAACAATTACTATATAATTAATTCTAACTATGGATAATGGAGAATGAAAGAAAGAGAATAACTAATTAGCAATGTAGAAATTAGGAAGCATATTAATTCATTAACTCACAAGTTTAATATACCTGTCTCTATTCTCAGGAGATAATTGAACTATCAGCATGTATTAAACTAGAAACCATCTTCTTTTCCCTGCCTTTTTTAAAGAGTGTGAATATATGATTTTACGACTAAGGTATGAAAAGCCTTGGTACCAAATATGAAGAAGTATTGAAATGTGATATAATACATTAAGAGTATTTTTTCAACCAGTAAGTGGTTAAATTTTACTCATGATTGAAAAATGCTTGCTGTTGTCATTGATAATTTGACAGCCATATACAGCAAATTTTCTTATCCATTTTTCAATTTTTTCCAGCTCCTCCTCTAATTGCTGTCTTTGTATATCCTCATATCAACATTAGGAAATTTTTTATGCCCAATCGGTCCAAAATCATGTCAAATAGGTTGTAAAGAAGCGCCTTTTATCATGTAAAATATTCTTATTAGGTAGTTAAAGAATCCCATAATTTCATATGTCTTCCTTAATTTTTTGAGTATATTCTATACCGAAATTGCTTTTCAAGCTCAAACGATCATCAAAACTAATCCCACATCTCTTTTATCATAATAAATTGTATCTTACTTTAGAATATTTTTGATTTTTACCAAGCAATAACAAAACTTCTATTTGGAATGGAAATTTTACTCATTTATGTATGGACATTTTATCTTTTTATTTGTTAATCTTTGCATGAAATATATTTAGTAATAAAGAAAAAATATTAAATTACTCATCTAATATTTAGATTCCTGATCCATTTCTTATTATTAAATTTAATTTCGTTTATAGCCAATAAAATAGTATACTAGTAATATTTTGAAACTGAAATCATTATATGAAACAATTATAACCAAATAAAAATACTTTTTAACGAGGTTAGAATAAACTAAAATACATATTATTTTTAAAACATAAAATAAATAAATGTAAATTGCCTATGCACGAAATGGCTCCAAGCAATAATATAAAACTAATATATAGGATTTTTTAGTTTAATGGAACTCATTTAATGAAGCATTTTCCATTTAAGAAATTAATTGTAATTTATTACTAATATAACTAAAATAAATGAATTTATTATATATTAATTAGCCTAGGTGGCACAGTTAAAGATCCTTAAAATATAAAAACAGCTATAAATTAAATATTCATGATTAATAATAGGAAATTAATAAATTAAATCAAAAGATTATATTATCAAAAAGTATTCTTATAAATTAGACGCAGGTAGAGGTAAAGATCTCACTAAAATATTTAAGTTTCATAAAGTATATCTTTAAAATTTTTTTATTGTAGTCCTACCTGGTCAGAATACAGATGCAACAAGATAGGTGCTTTGTAGGGACAAACAAGGGCAGAACAATAAAATATAATAATGATTGAAGATTAATACGATGGTATAGAGAAGATAAGATGTTTTTTTTTATTTATAAATTTTCATATTGGGGGGGAAGTTTCCTTCACTTTTTTATATTTTTTTTAATTAAATTAATCTGTATAACAATTATCAACCAACTTCAGGACTAATTTCATTGTTATAATTATGCTTTAATTTATTAATCAATAGTCAATATCTATCTTCAGATTCCAAAACTTTTAGATTTTAATCTGGTATTTGTAGGTTCTGTCTTTTAATTATTATATTGCTTTACTATAGTAATTTCAAATATTGTATCCAATTGTTTGTGTAATTCTGATTGAATTTATCATGTTCTTACATAGCTATATAATATTAGACTTTATTTTCTTAATCTACTTCAATGATGAACAATATGCTCTTAATATTTAATGGGTCATAAGAATATTAAATTTGATAATTTATGCAAAATTTATTAAATTTAACAAAAATAAAAAAACAGTGCAGGAAACTTCCCCCCCTTCATTTTTGACTATTATAATAAATATTCTGATTAACTTAAATTAAACTATTAATTCAATAAATTTTCCAAATTAAAAATTATGATTGAAATGAATTATACAATGCGGTCCTTGTGCTTTAGCATTAATAGGCAGATTTTATTTCTTTTAATAAATAATAACTATCAAATTATCATATTAATATTAAAACTTATTATCTATAATTGTATTAATAGAAAATGCACTTCCAATTTGTAGCATCTATTTTTAACTACATGACTATGTCTGGTATATAACCCTAAAATTATTAATGAGGAAATGATATTTTTAATTTAGAAGCAAGATTTAACCACCAATTCGTTAAAAATTATTCTTAAAGTGTATCTTTCATTATGATGCATAAAATTTAAGTAACCAGGAAGTTGAAAATTTAATCAAAGTGCAATAAAAATCCCAAAATCCTTTCAGTAGTTTGATTGAGTTTTAATTGATAATAGTAGACTATTAGTGCATACTTTATTAGGGTTTTAATAGATTTTATGTAGGGGATCAGGGTTTAAATGTGATGTAAATTAGTGTTTATTAGAGGTTTTTTATTATTACTATTCACTCAAACAGTACATTGTCATCATGAGGCAACTTTCTAAACTTTATTTCTCCTACCCAACTTACAATTTGGTCTATTGTATGGTCCGCTCTATGGTTAGGATTTATGATTATCTACTCAGCCATATTTTTTATTTTACCTTTTATCTTATTCTAGTGTAGATTTTGCTGTATTCTCTGCTTTGAATCTTTCTCTCTCTCTAACAGCTATAGTAATAATTTCTTGGCATATCGCATTCAGCAA
Source organism: Oxytricha trifallax (assembly GCA_000711775.1). Classification (NCBI taxonomy): domain Eukaryota; phylum Ciliophora; class Spirotrichea; order Sporadotrichida; family Oxytrichidae; genus Oxytricha; species Oxytricha trifallax. The sequence continues at coordinate 32,256 of ARYC01003305.1, read as the reverse complement.
TAATTGTTGCTAGAGCCAATATATCCCACTTAATATCACAATCTCTCTGTCCTCCCTTTCTGGAAAATATCCAGGAGTACCATAAACTTTGCCGAGTCCTGAAGCCTCAACTCTCTATGATCAATTGAAATCAATTATTACTACTCTAATAGTGCATAAATATCGAATTTGGAATGAAAATTTAATTAGAAATAAACGTATATTTAATTGTATGTCCTCATTTCAAATTATCGATAAAATCTCCTAAGGGATTCGGAAGAAGAGAAAGAGATCTTCAGATTTTCATGATATTCTTACTCTGGAGTTCGGGTTCAAGCGTCGAAAGACTAACTCAGAGAATCTACTCGAATACTTAATGGGATGACAGCATATTGGCATCAAGCATGAGCGACCCCAGCAGAGAATCGTCAAGAAACACGTGAATATGAAGGACTCGAGCGAGTCGTTCTAAAAGCTGGTAGTGTATTTGCGGCAGGCATCTCTTACAACTTCTTAGAGGGTATGGCTCAGCCTTAAAGAAATTGCTCTGCGTCTGGGCATTAGAGTCTCAACGATTTCGATGATCCTTAGGCGTTGGAGGTTGAACGGCTTCAATGTTATTCGAAAATGATTCATTTCAGCGCTCAATCGCAGGCCAATATTATCAAAGTGGTAAGTCGCCCAAGTGTGCTTAGCGGATTCTCTTCAGAAAATGGCTGGGCTCTTGCTGATCAGGAGGGCGGAACTTATAAAAGAGAGATACGGGCTGCCCTCTTTCACGGCTCCAGCACTTGCGAGGTGCTACAAGGCCAATGGGATCACTTTTGCGAAGCCATCGTACTAGTACAGCGCCAAAGTGAAGGGCCTTGATAAAATCAAGAAGGCTTAGGAAGATAAGGCTCGTGAGCTGGGTCGCCTTATTTAGACTGACCAGCACGTTATCTATATCGACGAGACAACCGTCCATCGCTGGCAGACTCCCAATAGAGTGTGGTGTAAGAAGGGAGTGGCCGTAACGATCCCTAGCAGCAGGGTGCGTTCATTTACCATCGTCGGAGCGATAAGCAGCAGACTCGGACTCGTGGCCTACGACGTCTTCACGGGTGGCCTCAATGGAGAGAGGTTCAAGGGTTTCCTAGAGGATAATTAGAAGCGCATCAGCGGAACCGCTTATTGTGTTATGGATAATCTCTCAGCCCACCACAGCAAGATTGCCCGAGAAGCCTTCAGCGCTACGCTTAGGCCTTTTTCCTTCCACCCTACAGCTGCACAATGAACTCCATAGAGCGCCTATGGGCTCTACTCAAACGCGAATGGAGAAAACGCGTAATTCACTTTAGCGTCGCTCAGCCGTCCGACGATCTTGTAATACAGAATATCAGGGAAATCCTGGATGCCCTCGATCCCTCAACAATCTAAAACATCTGCTCTTCAAACCTTGCAGCCCTGATAAGTGCTTTGCAGGGTGACGTCGTGTGATCAGAACTGCATCTTCGAGGGAGTAGCGTAATGCTAAGACTGGTTGGCTTTGCTTGAGCTTTGTTGAACTATTTATCAATTGGTTAAGGAAGCTAAGGGTACTTACGATGAGGGCTTTTTTAAGAGATCCTTTCAGAGTTATCTAGGACGGAAAGCCTACTTTCGATTCTCTCTCTTTAAATGCTTAGCTTCTATTTCTTGGCTGTCATTTTACCTTCTCTTACCAGCGCCAATCCATTACGGCGATGAGTGTTCTTTGAATGAGGCAAATTCTTAAGGAACCCAGTAGGCAGCTCTATTAGTTTAAGGTTCTTAATCGCGTTGGGCTTAGGCGGCGGCAGGTAGCCCTTGTCAAAAATCTCATCTCGGGGGCTGTATGTTGACAGGACGCTTACGAGCCAAGCCTTATCCGGCTGACCGCTCTCTGTGATCCCTAGGGGCTTCTTCATCTTCTCTGCAATATCTGCTACTTTCTCGAGGAGAACCAATTTCTGCGGAGGCCTTACGCATGGCAGCAATCGAATATCCTTGTACAAGGGACACCAAAGCTACCCGCTAATAACTTGCAGTAGATAATCCTGGGTCACGATCGATGAATTAATCTTCGGCAGGAAGTACCCGTTCCTGAGGGTCGACTCGTAGAGTTCCTGTTTGGAGTTGATATAGCGGGAGAGCTACTCGATAGAAACCTTATTCGGTTCACTCATTCGAATCGATGATTATTAATAATTACTGATAATGCTTTTTAATGATTTCCCTTTATCTCTTTACTGAGCTGGTCAAATTTGATAAAAGCTAGTTATTTGAAAAGCTAGTTCTTAAACGCAGATACTGTTAGAATTTGCGCTGGCATTCGCTATTCGCCAAGCGTGATATTTAGTATTCTTGTAAGTCAAACATTTCCTCTGCAATTCTCAGTACACTCTCTGGAGATCCCAAGGCGTAAACGATTTTCAAATATTCAAGTATCAAGGGGCGGCCACTTGATTTCACATTATCTCCTCGAGCGCCGAAGCATATTAAGCCAAAACACTATCGATTGGAAGCAAACTCGTGAAGGAATGTACTGTAAGTAAATGCGCTGAGTAATAACGAGCAGAGAGCAAGTAATCGTAAAATCATTATTAGAAAGAATTAAAATTAGTAATAATACTCAAGGGTGGACCTCAGCGCTCTCAAGCGGCTCCTTCGTTCTATGCTTCTTCCTATTAGTCATGTGCTTAGACTTAGCTTTCTTGTTACGCTTCGTGTTCACCACCCTACCCTTAACAGATGTTTTATCCCCGGTCATAATACTTTTCAAAATAGATGCCTGTTTCTCTTTCTCTTTCGGGCTGTACGTATCCGCCTCAAGCACCCAAAGCTGCACAACATAGACACTCTTGAGAAAGTCATGGATGTTCCAGTATGATGCGCATTTTTCAATTCCTGAGTAGTGAATGGCGGTGCGAGCGCTGTCGAAGAGAGCGATGCCCTGCGAACATTTCTTTAGCGTAACAGCGTGAGTAAAAGTTAGCCCTATTCCCTGGTCCCTGTAAACCATAATGAAGACCTATGAACTCGATGAACTTAGCTCGCTGAGTAAATCTCTGCAGTAGGGATTTTGCTTGGAGTACTGCCATTCGTAAATCTTAGTAGGGGAGTAGAGGTTGAGGTTGGAATCTGCGACGACGTCTTTCATCTATTTGAGTGAGACCCCGTTGAATTGCTTGAAGGTGAGAGCCTCCTAGTGAGTTATATGCATTCTTCTGCGCATGTATCGAATAACTTGCTCGCGTGATGTGAAGCAGCGATACCCTACAGCGTAGTTAACAGCGTGAATCACGCAGTCCATATAGTGTTACGGCTTAGCCCCTTCGAACCACATACTGTTGAATCTTAATTTGCTGGGCTCGAATGCGTCGTGTTAGTATCTCTTAGAGTAGTACCACCCAGTGCCAAAGTCGATATCCGATAACGGCTGCTGAATCAATGCAAATTCAGAAGCGGCTTCGCTGGCGCCTGCGCAATTGCCTCTGGCCTTAACTATTTTTGGTTGCGTTACTTAGATTTCGTTGAGCTTGATGTAATCATGAATGGGACCAAGAAAACTGTCTTCGAAGTGCTGTGCAAGATAGAAATAATCAGCGACGACGATGTTATTGGAGTCATGGTACCTCAGCTTGAATAATATTGACTTGCCTCGCATAGGGTCGATCGAGTACTCATGATTAATGACGGAATAATCTTTTTTCAGGCAAAGGGTACTTGAGCGCGTGAGACCCTTAGTGCTGTTTGAGATTGGATTGTTACTGCCATTGCCTGTAGGGGCAGCACTATTTTCCTTGTTGATGATTTCATCATCGTCTTTTTAGCCTTGCCGCTATTTTTTAATGAGTTTGTTAGGGGGCGTCTTGCTGATCTCTGATTTTTCTTTGGATGATGAATGCTAGGAGTTATTCTTGGGAATCGACTTCTTCTTAGCATTGTGATCAACGCTTGACGCTGAGCTTGAACTTGAGCTGGAGCTTGAGCTTGAGCTACTACTTGATTCAGAATCGTCACGATCGATTGGGACATCTCCAGCATCAACAGCAGGAATACTGATATCCTTACTAGGGGATTTAAATCCTCTGGAATTTCTTCAGCGGGAAGCGGCTCTTATCGTTCTGGTTGCTCTGAGGGATCTCTGCTGCTTTTATTCTGCGCTTAGTCGCTTTTTCCTTTCAGCGATCACGCCTTGACTATTTTTCTCTGATGAAGAACCCTCACCGTGGGAACTGGAAGCTTAGCTTGATTCAGCCAATTACTCTTAGTCTTTTTCCATATGCGCTACAAGTTTATCTGATTTAGCTGGCCCTTCCTTTAAATACATCGCAGCAAGCAGCAGTTTAAATATTGGGGTGGTTGGCCACCAAGCAGCAAATGTAGGAACTTCAATGATGCTAGGCGCTCGCGATACCTCATCGTCCCCAGCAGAAATTTATCAAAAGTTAGAAAGGCTAAAATCTGCTTTCGCGATTTTAATCTAATTAATTTTGCGCATTTCACTTTTGCGGAATTTAATTGCTAATAAATATCTTTTACATTTCCACCCTCCTATATATAGTATTTCACGCTTCTGTAAGAGTTGCGAGAGCGACTATCAGCAAACTGAAATCGCTCTAAGTCGCGGAGCCCCGATGCGAAAAAGAAATTGGCAGAGTGACGGGCTGTTTGAGGGGGTTCTACAAATGCAAAACGTACTCTGAGGCATCTTTGAATGATGGAGGGTAGGTTGGTATTTAGTACATTCATTCAATATCACTTTGGGAAACCAACGCTACACCTCCGTTTAAACTCATGCACCACCACCATCACCAACACCAATTTATCATCACATCTTACTCTTGGGACACACTCTAGGCAATGTGGGGACTTTGCGATCAATGGGTCTCACAATATAAAGGATGGAAATGAAACTACAATTTCACGGATTCGTCGTATATCCATTTACCTTTAATTTATTAATTTATGGTATTTATTAAGAAAATATCTCTTATTCCAAATTCGATATTTATGCACTATAAGAGGTGAAAGTCAAGCATAATATTCTCAAATTTCAAGTCTCTATGAACATATCCTTAAGTGTGCAGCTCTTCATTACCTTTGCAAACATTTGTAAGAATAAAAGGTAACTAATTTGGTATCCTTTAATCTTAAATGTATTCTCTTAAATTCATTTAGTATAGAGGAAGACGAAAAGCAACATGATCTTGAGCAAGCAGAATAGCATCTTGTTTTATTATAAATCTACTTTGTCTATCTCTTGACTTAGTAAGTGCTTGGTATTCATTTACGAATTCCATTTAATACTTGTCATCGCTTTTGAAATAATTGAACAGATAAATATTGTATGCGAACTGGTTATCTGTTATAACCTTTTTCTCAAACTTATCTTCAAGGATAAATAAATTTCCTTAAACTCTTTAAGGTAAATTATGTTCAATATTGGAAGATTTAGTTCTTATATCTTAAGTTTTATTCAGAGACTATGAAGTTTCTCACTACTTTAATAAGCTTATTTTCTTTCTTAACTCTTTGTTCCAAAGAGTCTAAAGGGTCTCTTGGCTTTCTTTTTTGAAGGAAGACCTCACCAGTCTCAGGATCTATGACTTCAAACTTCTTGCCATGATGGTTTTAAAGGTGAACTTTTAAATTCCTTGAATGATTTTATTGCTTATTGCAATAAGGGCAAAAATATTCTCCATCTATCTTATCATGCTTAAGAAAGAGTTTGGGCTTGTTAGAATGCTACTCTAAGATATGAAGCTTAACAGCAGATTTATAAGTGAAGTTCTTCTCACACTCTTCACATAAATGTAATGCTTTAATTTATTTCTTCTCTTCCTCCTCTTCAACCATTTTTATTGGAGGTTCGCATTAAATTTCTTAGGTCTGCATTTCTATTTAACAACTGGATTGTTATTCAAAGTCTGATACCTAAGGTTAGAGAATTTAAGGTTCTTACTAGGTAAATGCATCGCAAGTCTCAATTTTCTTTTAATTCATGAAAGAAAGTCTTTTGCTGGCTAATGCCAAGCAATGCTGCTTTTCTTAATAAGTTGCCGCTCATTTTATGAGTACATTTAATAATTATATAAACTGTTTAAATTCTACCTTTTTACACAAGTAAGATTATATCCTCAAATATTTTGAGAGGTTTAATGGGAACAGATCTAATGACATATGTTTTATATTTCTTAAATTTTGAGATAATTTATATGTTATTTCATCCATTATATACATTAAAATGCACTTAAATGTGTTTTGTAAAGTTAGGTGGTGGTCTTAAATCTGTTCTCATAAGTTTAGGAGAGGAAGATTTAAAACTTAATTTTTTAATGCACCACTTAATACGGTTTTGAACTTTAATTTTACCTCCTTATTATTTTTTAAATAAATTAGGAGCATCACCTAATTAAATTAATTATTATTAGTAGCAAAATAATGGAGAAAGTTTGATACAAATTGAAGTTAAACTCTAGAACTTGGAGAAAGTTCCTCAATCTTTATCTATTTATCTGATTCAGGTTGACCTCCAGTTTGATCTCCCTATTTAGTAGTAAAATTTTAGTAAGTTTAGAATGAATATCCATAATTTTAAATTTCAAAAAATTTATAGAAACTGGAAGCAAGATGGAATCTATGAATGATGCAATTAAGAGAATTAAATCTCAAGATTTAATATGAAAATTCATAAGTAAGAAGACCTTTACAGATACTTGGTATAGCAAAGCATGTTTTATCTTATAACAAAATTTAAAACCGGAGGGAACAAAAATATCATTCTTAGAAGCATTGTTAAGTGAAGAGAAAAAAGCTTTTAAGTCTAATGAAATCAGAATGATCGAGATACCTAACTACCCTGAAATTTCAGTAACAAACCTCTATGATGATGCTATGAGTGATCCAGATGTTGCTCTCTACCTTCCATCAAAGCTGCAACTCTCTAATAAGTTGCCAGAGAGAAACTTCTTCTTTGGTGTTCTTGCAACTCTGAAACCTGATTACTTAAATGAAGTAATTTAAGAAGCTCATAAGAAACGCTACAGCATCTCTCCTGAAGAAAAATAGAAACAGGGAATAAAAATCAGCGACACCTGGCTCTAGGAACTACAGAAGCATCTATTCATCTCAAGTAGACTTAGTCTTTTAACTTTATAGAATAACCTAGTACTGCTATATACTTGATGAAAGAGCGCAGCAAATTAAACAGAGAGAGAGAAAGTCTCAAGAAAAACATGAATTGAGTAATAGGCTCTTCAAAGATTTATAGAAGCCAGATGAGATGACCATAGATGCAGAAGCTGGCACTTAGAGAAGAAACATAAGCCCAAGCAAGCCTTAAGAGGAAGAAAATAAAGAGAAGCCAAATCCTTTTACGGGCAAATTTAATATGTGAACTTATTCATTCGTTTAAGTCTAAGACTTATTTATATACACAAAATCTCCCTTCTCTTGCGCACGCTTTAGTCTTCTCATTGCTGACTCTCTTAGCAGCTTTCTTAATAAAATCGACTGTATCTATCTTTAAATCATGCATCATATGGTAGAGCTGCTTTTCTAATAATGACCTTTCAATAACCCCCAATATAATTTAATTCCATTGAACTAAGGGCTGTGAGGAACATTAAATACATGTGTTTATTTAGCCATTCATATTCCTTCCTTGAGTCTTCTTTAGTTATATGAGCTGATAAATTATCAACGAACAGAATAATCTCTTAATCGGCCTAATTATCTCTGAGTTATTACAAGTACTTTATGTATTATTCATTCTTTATAGAACGAGGGTGAATAACATAAGTCTCGAGGCCACTATCTTCACTTATTTCACCAAGAATAGCATGAGTTTACACCTTAACTTTTTAGTCATAAACTTCTATATTGCTATACCTTTTGTACCAAGACCTGATATAAAGGTATTGAATGTAAATACAGTATCATCAGCGTGTATGAACTTTATATTATGCTCTTAAGACCTCTGCATTTAATCGAATATATAATTTAAATTAGTCTTATAAAATGGAACATTAAAGTCAATCACTCTCTTAATGCGATTGACTGTCTTGTAAGATATTCCATTCTTTTTATATATGTTAGCTATAGATTAAGCAGAGATGTTAAGCTCAGGAAATTGGCGATGAAACATCACAGCCCTCTAGGATAGAAAGAAATGAGCCTATTATTTAAGAGTCCTATCATTAATAAGATATTCAATATGATGCTGCTAAAATTTTAAGGGTCTCTTAGGCTTAGAATTAATATGCTTTCTCTTTAAATTCAATGCTAATAGACAGTGAGACCTCAAAGTTGATGGAGATTTATGGAGCAGTCTTGCTATAGATGTGTTATTTAAAATAGGTTTGAGTTGATCACTATAATCATCGCACCCATAACGCAATATTAACAATAAATCTATATAATCACTGTCATAAAATGATCCCCAACCTAGCATATTTTAACTTAAATTACTAATATATAAATATTAAACCCCTACATAAAGCCTATTAAAACCCTACTTAAGTATGCAATAATAGTCTACTTTTATCAATCAAACTACTGAAAGAGTTATGGAGTTTTGAATATACTCAAATAATATATATATAGAGAAAGATTGGAATCAATGACTCTTCAATTTTCATATAAATAGCCTTGAAGTCTCTTAAAAATCAAAGTAAAAAAATTCAATTCTCAAAGTAATCGTCTTCTATAAATTGTGTAATTCTCTGATCTCACATTAGCAGACTATCTTCTCCTCAAATGAGAATGTCCATTGAGATATGCATTGCAATCTTCATTAAGATCACGCCGCTCTGATTTCCTTGAAAACCCACCCCTATTGAAGAAATTAAATTGATGCACTCTGAGGTTCTGTCATAGTTGAACTAATGAGTATAATACTCCATCTTTAAGGTATTCTTTATATTATATTCATTAATCAATTATAGATAATTCATTATAAATTATGATTACAATAAAAGAAAATAGAAAAGCAAGAAAATTAAGAAGTTAATAAATACAGTCCATTTAATGAATTTTAGCATAACGAGTAAATTATGAGTATTTATTTTGTAGTGGAATTCAATGTACAATAAGATATAATATTTAATGAAAAGGCTTATATTATAACTGCAAAGAAAGTGAATAAATTTTATACGATGTTTAAAGGAAATATATTTTACTTCTATGAAAAATATTAATGGAAATATATATTTCTAAAATTATCAAGTATATTTTTTAATATATAAAATTAAGATTTTATTTAGTTCATTTTTTTATATAATCAATAATTTTATAATAAAGTGATAAATATAATATAAATTTAATTATATTTTTACTTAAGATATGGGGTTAGAATGTTCTCATGACATTATAATTATCAATTAAAACTAGAATTAGAGAAGTATCTTGGAGTATTATCTCATAATTATAAAACAAAAGTGACTTCTTTATTTATATTTATGCAAATTAAGGAATTTCATTAATTCTTAGTAAAATAAATTTATAAATAATAATTATGCAAAATAGAGACAAATTGCAATTTTGGGGTAGAATTTTAAATTAATTTTTATGAATTCTTAAAACACTTAGTAACTGTGAAAAAATGATAAATTTGCATTATTAATCTAGATTAAAAAAATAAGAAAATGTAGCCCATTTGTTGTGATATCAAAGATCTAAAGATAGAATTAATTGAATCTCACTTCGGGTTGACAGATGATTTCGTAGTAGATTAATAAGGCTTTTCCAAATATGTAATGTTTTTCTAAGTTTTTATGCTAACTCACATTTATCAATTGGTCAGAACAAACATGAGATTCATTGCAACTATGGACGCATCACATAGAGTATTTTCCGTAACAAGATACCGTGGTAAGTATAGTTCCCAATATGATTCAGATAATTTATGCTATCATTGATGAGGAGTACAAGCAGCTCTTGATAAATTCCATATATTGAGGCAATACATAGAGAATAATTGAAGAAAAAGCTGATCTTAATGGAGAAGTATTTCAATATGGCACTGAAAAATCAGTAAGAATTATTAAACAATTTAAAAATAACACTGTATTTTTTTAATTAAAAAACATAAGCATTAATTAGTAAAAAATATTAGCATTAACAATTAATTAGTAAATAAGGAATTATCAGATCATAAATAAGATATTCACAAAAATAAAAAACTGAAAAGAGCTATATTTTTCAAATTTAACAAATTAAATATTATTAAATTTATCCTAATTATTTAAAAAATGAAGAAAGAAAAATGTTAACTAAAAATATTAGTAGAATGGTATGAATTAATTGTATATAATAATTGTTATTTAAATTAATAAAACATATTAAAACAAGTCAAAAGGTTTTTTCATATTATAATGTTAGCAAAATGTCTATCTGTCTCTCATTGTTACTATCAATGGAAACTATCAAGCATTTTATAAATTTCATTTGTAAGCTTAAGCAATTAAAGCAATATACTTCATTAGCAAGCATATCTTAACCTTAAATTTATATTTTCTCTCTCACCCACTTTACTGCTTATATTAGACTATAAATTTTTATTTTGATTAATTTATTAACTAATTTTTGATTTTATATAAAGGAATTGAAAGATTTATCTATCTAATATTAGTTGCTTGATAAAAATTTCACTTTTTGAATACAGTTTTATGATCTAATTATAAGCTTTAATTTCTCATTTTATATAAAAATCTTTTAAAAGAGTAATTTTAATTTAACAAATATAACTATAAATTTTGAGGAAAAAACATCTTCAATTGATTTTACCCTTGATTTTATAAGTTAGAGTTCTTTAGATATTTCATATCATTACATTTTATTGTTGTTTTAAATGCTTTATATTCTTAAGACTTATAGTTAGCAAATAATCCTTTACTGTCATTTTTATAATTTTTCTCAGATCCTCAATATAGCAGAAACAACTTTTTTTCAATATTTAAGCTCTGAAAAAAATTGCACGAGCTACATAACTAGAGACTAATTACTTCTCTCATAAATTCTAAATTTCTGTAAATTAGCCATTTTAATGCTATCCGCCTCTATTATTCAATACTTTAAGTTCATGGTTACAGATATTCTTAATTATTTACTCTCTACTATTTGTAATGTTCTTTGCAAAGCATTGTTAGCTTTATCCGTCTTATATTTAATGCCAATTATTAAAGGAAGGAGTGTGCTTAATCTTGACTGTTTCTATCTGGTTCTACAAAAAAGATTCACTAAGTTTTTGAAAGCTATAAATTAAACTTACATTGAGTATTGGTCTGATGAAATCTAAATTTCTTATAGAATTAATAGCTCTGTTAGCAATATGAAATTTTAGTATTGCTTAATTTAGTAAGATATAGCATTGAAGTCTAAATAGATTTGATCTTTGTATTGATTTTAATATTTTTTTAATAATTTTAAATAATTAATAATTTTTGATGCTGTCAAAATTTTATGCTAAATCCGTTATTAACGCATTTAATAATTATATTAGACTTTCTAAAATAATTTTCATATCTATAGAGGACTTTGACTTTGACAAGAGTAATGCTAAATTAAAAATTTTAACATTTTGCTCATCATCATAGACCAAAATAAAATGATTTTAAATAATTTTAATTAATTTTAGTATAATTATTTCACTTTGCTGTCATGTAATAAGTTATTTATGAATCTAAAGACAGAGCATATTCACTAACTATAATTTTAAGTCATTATTGTAGGAATACGTTCAAAATTGGGAAATTATTTATAATTTAATTATTAATATATCAAATTAGTGTCAGTTAAAGTTGACCAATTTAAACGATCTTGGACTCATTCGATAGATAAATAAAATTAGCTGGACTTATTATAGGCGGTACCAATTTGTCGCATCGAGGAAGCGAGATAACTGGAATTTAATTAAATCATCTAAATTTAATAAATTGTACCCTTACATTAAATTCCAGTTATCTCACTTCCTCGATGCGATAAAATAGTACCGCCAATAATAAAGTCCAGCTAATTTTATTAATTATCAAATGAGTCCAAGATCGTTTAAATTGGCCAACTTTAACTGACACTAATTTGATATATTAATAAATCAACTATAAATAATTTCCCAATTTTGAATGTATTGCTACAATAGCATTCTTTGGAGACTTTACTTAACATATTATTTGAGAATCTAGCTATACTGTTCTCATAGTACAGTAAGTTCAATTAAATTATTAAAAATCTACTAAATTATGAAAAATATTTTGAATTTAATTAAGATAATGCTGAATACATTTAATTTTATTAAGACCTATATAAATAAATTGCATTAACATGTTTTTTTTATAAAAATTGCTAAATAAGAAAGATTATTCAATCCAAAATATGATGTTTTATACTGAAACTTCTAGATATATTGAGGTTTTCAGTCATTTTAGTTAAGTATCTTTTAATATTAAATATAAAAATTATAATCTCTTTATAAATATAGAAATTTAAATAACTATAATAAATTCAGTTATTTTATATAATTCATTGTTACGTAAGAGAAAATCTAATGGTCTACAAATCCTTTATATGTATTGTCTATGATTTATAACAATTATAATTTTTTATAAAAATACCAATTTTTAACTGAATAAGTGTAATACACAAATAATATTCAAAATTAAATATACAAAAACTAATTCAATTCTTTATTTAAAATATTAAAACTAGATATCTTTAATAAATAATTTGTGTAATAGTAGAGCATTTTTGCTACTTTTGCCGAACTTTTTGTATGATGATAAAAATTTGTAGATATTTCAAAATCCTAAATCTAGGTCTTTCGACAATCATCCACACAGAGCCTTAGACAACTTATCTAGATGTAAGAAGGTACAGCTCATAGTTCTTTTAGCTCATCTTTCAAACCTAACACCCTACAACGTCACAAGATCACTGCTTTTAGAAAAAAGCAAGACCAGCAGCTAAGTAAAAAGAGCTTGACATGGACTTTGATATAGCCAAATATCTTCATAAAACTTTCATTTATCATTTGCTAGCTTCCAAAGGTGTCTGCTATTGTTCAGTGTCCTCTAAATAATCAAATTGCATCTTACTTGATTTGAGTGGAAAAACTTGTCGCAACCATTAAAAATGACATAAAAGTAAAAAATTGATAAAAATATGATAATTTATAAATACTGGCAAATATTGTCAAAATGACTGAAAACATCGAATTTGAACCTTATTTGATAATAAACTAAATAACTTTAGCATATAAAAAGGTTTAAACTCAATATTATTCATTTATTAAAATATAAAAATGTAAATTCTTTATAAAATAATAAGCATAAATTTAATTCTTTTCAAAACTATTTTAAGCTTTTTATTTTTATTTTACATATATTTATTTTGTTATCTGTTATGATCATAAAACTTGCTATAACTATTGTATATTATATATTCTACAACTCAATATCTAATTTTAATAAATTTGTATTCTATATATTATGTAGTTAAGTGATTAATTAAACTATTTTAAAAAATTTTAATAAATTTTAGAGTCATTATTTACTATGTTATTAATTAGTTTGACACTCAAGCAAGAATTTAATTTAATTTAAAGAGAAAAGAAAAGAAATAATTTTATAAGAGTATAAATTATTGATATAAAGGTTAAAAAATGGGCAGTACCTGTTTATAGAAAATTTTATCTTGAAGTTAAATAATGTTGAAAGTGAATTACAGGCCTATATCAATTTCCCTTAAGTTATTTTTGTTAAATAAAATGTCAGAAAACTTTATCTTCTAAAAGTTTTTGATGAAGATATGGCTTATTTCTTTCAGTCAATATTTATTTATAATTCTTAAAGAATCTATATGATTGAATATGATTAAACCTATTATTGTTAAAATACATTTGAATTGGAAAAATGTGAAATTAAATATATAACAGTAAGTCAATTAAATATTAACTGCCTCTAATTTGGTAAGCTTATAAATATAATTAGATCTAGTACACTTTTAATTTTAAATCAGTTATTAATAAATAATTATGACCAAATCGTACAAATTGTACAATGTACAGTTCTGAGAAATTAGTTTTTTTAAATATTAAGGCGTACCTAATTTCTGTACAAATTGTACAATGTACAGTTTTGCTAGATTAGTTTTTTTCTAAGAATAATGTACAGATTTAATTGGTGAGATGTAATTAATATTAAATCACTGGAAAAATGAATATTAAAATGAGTGGAGAACTTCTAGTATAAAAACATCTCCCTCTCAGATTCTCAATTATAAAGTCATACTAAAAATGGAGAAAAAGAATCAGCAAGTAGGTGAGAAACCCAATGAGCGCCATTACTTTGTTCTTGAGATCGACACAGACTAGGCAAAGGACATTCATACACAAGTAGTAGAAGCGATGTCCAAAGCTACCACAAGATTCAGCCATGCTCTAATAATACAATCAACTGCGGAGAACAAGACAAGACAATATCTCACAATTCACTTGAAGCAGGATGGTCTTGGCCTTACCAAGAACTACTTTAGCAAGTCAGAATACCTGGGACATTAGAAACTGACCAGCTTACAGTTATCTTACTCAGTTGTCGGCAAAGTTCAAATCAGAAAACTATTTGCAAACAAAGATCAACTTACCCTTCAATGTGGAGACACTGAGCATTTCCGGGCCTTTATTGATTTCTTAAAATTACAGGCACGAAATCAGGAGAGTAGGTAATCATCAGCAAGAACATCCTCGAAAACATAAGACAGGATCTCTGGTACATTTAAGGAGCTTTATAGGACTCAGCAAATTAACTCAGTTGCAAATATGTACGAGAAGTATTAAGACGATTCTGAAATGTGCGAAAAGATTGTTAGAAACCATAAGACCCTAGCCACTTATCAATCTTTTGAACAGTAGATAATTTCCAGACCAACTCCAAAATAAACAAAGTTCCAATCACTAGTTGGCTTTCTCCAACGAGTTGATACACAATCACCACATTTACAAAAACTAGATAAAAGCCTCCTGCAAGAAATGCAGTACTACGACATTGTGGACAAGCTCTACCGAGTAATCTTCCGAAAATGCCAAGATAAAATAAATGTGGTGTGGCTTTATGGACATCCAAACACGGGGAAGACAACGATTGCGAAGTACCTTAGAAAGATCTTTATCACCGAGGACTTTAGGATACTTAATCGCAGCTTTTGCGTGGACCCTTGCAAATCAATATCAGAACAGTAGATCGTGATCATGGACGAAATCAAGATGGACCTAATTTACGACACAGAAAAGATAGACGACTTGAAGAGATTCTTTGAGGGTGAGGGGTATCCAGTAAATCTAAAGTACAAGAGCCCCGTAGTAAGATTTGAGAAGTGCCAAGTGATAGCAATATCTAATCAGCTCCCGCTAGACAGAATGAACGAACTTGATCAAAAGTCATTTGAGGCAAGGATGATGAAAGCCGAGTTCACGGGCTCAATGCAGAGACAGGATGAGAAGTTCCCTTTCAATGAGGTCGAGCTGGCCATCTACTTCCAATAGCGACTGATCGAGGACGGAGACTCAGACTTGCTGGTGGATGAGCCAACCGTCGCAGAAAACACATATGTGGAGGAGGAGGCTGCCAAGCCTAAGTGATATGGATGATTAAATCGCACTCTGACATTTTACAGTCGTATATAATATATATATTTACCTAATATTAATTACATCTCACCAATTAAATCTGTACATTATTCTTAGAAAAAATCTAATCTAGCAAAACTGTACATTGTACAATTTGTACGATTTGGTCATAATTATTTATTAATAACTGATTTAAAATTAAAAGTGTACTAGATCTAATTATATTTATAAGCTGACCAAATTAGAGGCAGTTAATATTTAATTGACTTACTGTTATATATTTAATTTCACATTTTTCCAATTCAAATGTATTTTAACAATATTAAAATAGTAAAACTCTTGACGTTAATCAAACTGATTTAATTTTTCTTTTTAGCCAAATTTTCTAAGCTTTAAACGATTAATTAGTTAACTATTTTGAAATATCTTAATTTCACTAATAATGTTTATTTAAAGGAGAGATTATAATTCAAATTATTATAAATATATTGAAAAGTTTATATTAAAAGCATTAATTTAATATAAACTTTTATTTTATTTATTTGAGATTTTAGATATAATAGTTTGAATTCCTCTATTAAATAATTCCTTGCTTTTTTATATTAGTTTTGATTTAATTAGGAATTTGTATTATTATTATTATTATTAGTATTATGATTAAAGATTGTGCTAATTACACTGATTCTGTTTGAATAGCTATATTAAAGCGTTTGGGTTAATTAAAAACAAAAATAATGCCACAATTGAATTCTTATAAAATAATATTCTGAGTTAATTATGATTCATTGTGGTTTTATAAGAGATCACAGCAATCCTTGCGAATCCACTAATTCATAATTATCCCAGAAAAATATACAGTCTGATCTTTCTTATTATGGTTAACCTATAATACATATCTGATTTTATCATGCCTTTCAAATGGTTTAGCTCTTTTATAAGTTATTTTATCTATGAGATAAAAAAGAAGACAGCTGATTCAAAATATTTTGTTCTATTCATTTTAAACATTGTGTAGGTCATGATTAAAGAAGTTTGGATACATTTTTTAAAAAGTGACCATTAGATCTTCTTAAAAATAGAATGAAATAAAAATAACCAAATAAAAATTTAGTACAAAGAAGAAATTGCATTAGTCAAAAAAAAATAGTTCTTTTTGAATATTTAAAAATTTGCATCTTTAGCTTGTCTTGTAAGAAATATAAAGTCTACATTTTAGAGAATTTATTTTTTAATTCTAGTACAAATATTTATTGACATAATTTTTTTAAAAAATTTTGATCAATAATTCTTTAAGTTACATAATTAATTATAGATTACTTTTGAATAATAATTAGTATCACTACAAAAATAGTCTATTAATAATTTACTCCATTAAATAAAGAAATCCTCAATATTTTTTTTCAATTTTAAATAATCCAAATAGTACTAATAAATTAAGCTACTTATTTTTAATAAAATTCACGAAAAAAATGACCGATAATAAGACCTTGCAAGCTATCTAAACTATATGGCATCTGTGTTTCTTTAATACTTCATGGGCATTTATCATCGATAAGAATAACTAATAATTGATTATAATACGTTGAAATTAAAACCATTTAACTTCAAATAAGGTATAATATACATTGATAGATACATAAATAAAATTATAGGATATTATTATAATTTTGAAGATTTACCGAACTCACAGATGATAATCAGAGCAATAAGATATTTTAAAACATAAGCAGCTTCATGTCGAGTGCTTCGCTTCTAATGAAAGATATAATTTAAAAGAAGAATAAGGTTAAATAATTAATAATGTAGGTATAAAGACATGGATGAATGTATATATATATATAGTTAAAATTATAAAATTTTATATTGTTTGTAGAATATACATAAATCGATTTTAGTTTATTAAGAATCAACATAGTTTCTTGTTTATCATTAAAATATAAAATGAATCAAACTAAAACTATAATAGGTGCTATGCGCTAAATGATAGTATGGTCTAAACCATTCAGCTGCCATTAAGAGATATGAGAAAATTTTGAACGTCTTCCAAAGCCCTAGTTAATTTAATTTGACGATCTAAGGAAAAATACAAGTTGAGTTTCAGGATTTTATAGGCTAAAGGAATTTTAAAAGTTACAATAAAAATCCTTATTATTATTGGCTTAGAAATAATAATCATAATTATCAATCTTAGTATTAATATGATATATTAAACATAAGTCTATGAAAGTGGTTATGATTACTATGGTTATATTGGTAATAATGATAATGAGATTTAAAAACCCCATTAAATCAATTAAGACACGAAGATTGGGGTAATGAACAATTAAATGAAAAATTAATGATTATTGGCTAATATTATAAAAATTAGGCTAGAATTAAATTTCCACACCCTGATTGGTTTATTTATAAGGATATTTAATGGAGCCAATAGTTTTAATAATTAGCCCAAACATTATAATTATAAGCCCATAATAATTATTAATTTTTTATTTAATTGTTCTTTATCCCAATCTTCATGTCTTAATTGATCTATTGGATTTTATGATGAGAAATTAAAGGTTTTCTACTGTCAATAATTTAATTCCTTCAACCTTCTGATTACTCCAATTTATCTCCTATTACAACATGAATAGTAATTTTCGAGAGGCAAAGGATTTTAAAGCTCCTCAACAATTCGTGATATATTAATAACATTGTTAGATAATCTAAGACACATCAGGTCTAAGGTCTGTCCAAGAGAGATATTTTGGCGATTTCCTACTGTATATATGCAACATTACCAAGGAATTTCCTGTGATATCCAAAAATATTGTTTTCGAGTTCTCCGTCCTCGATTACATTCAGAAGCTACAAGAAGTTCATATAGCACACATTAATAATACCCATTGCTACCATTGTCATATCACTAATATTCATTCTCATATGTATATAGTATAATAAATAGCTGAGGGTACTATGGGTAATAGAAGATATAGAACCCTAAAAAGAACATGTTTCGAACATCGCAGGTACTCCTTGCTTATACTAAATGTATAGAGAAGGGAAATCTCATTTATCTAATTCTGATTAGTTTTCAAATAAAAATGTACATATTATCTGAATACTACCACCAACCACATTTAATTGTTAATAAAGTATCACTATAAAACAGAAAAAAAGTTAAATAAATGAAATAATCAAACACACCCAGATAAATAATAATCAGACTTAAGTAAATGTTTAAGTTCTTTTAATTATATTAAATTGGGAAGTTAGCAGTATAAGTGACTAGTGAATGAGACTTTTAAAACAATTGAAAAAATATTGCTAAAATAGAATTGAATTGGGAAAATTAGATAAATTAATAAAAATTCAAATAATCATAGTAAGTAACAGCCGTGTAATAGAGAGGCTTTTAGATCAGAGTACTAAACGAATAAACATAATTAGAACCTAATCTTTAGCTGTTTGCTGTTTAATTTCAAATTATAATTATTATTTAAATATAAAAAGAATGATCAAATTTATTAAAACTATTAAACAAATAGAAATTAGTAATGATCATGTTTATCTGTTAGTCAGTGGTACTCAAATCACTTATAGATTATTGTAGATCTAGCAAATAAATAAGTAAACATTAGCCAGATTAATTGCGTTTCTGTTTATTTTTGAGTAAAAATATAAACATAGTCATATCTTTAGTTGAATTCTTTTATTTTTGAATTAGGTTTTAAGTGCAGTCTTTGTATATTCAACTTAGAGACATCGTAGATGATTGTGATTGTTGCTTGTTCTTGTCTGGATTTTCTTCTATGCTGTCCTCACAATTTTAATGTACCAATGTGTCGTCTGCATTACTATCATCTATGAATCCTCTGTAAAGATATCTGGCTTAATTAACTGTATTGAATGGGAATGGCTCTTCTCTTTGGTGCGATTGGATCTCCAGTTTACATATTGTTAATCGCTTCATAAATGCGTCCGATTCACTTTTCTCATCTCTTACAATCCTTAAAAGCAATGATCATTGGAATTTTTATTAATTTCTATAATTATTCTTAATTTAAATAATAAATTGAATCTAATCTTGTTCAACTCCTTTTCTTGATTATTCTTTCTTTTTTAAATCTAAAGTCCATAAATCTTGGCGTCGGAAAATTTTAAAATTTGCCGACGCATTCAGGCAATTTCTAAATTTTTAATAAATTATCATATATTAATTCAGTAAAATGATATAAGTTTGGGATTCAAAATCTTTTTTAATTATGAGAAATCCTTTAGAATTTATACTAAACTTATAGAATTTAGAAATACTAAAAAAAGAATAAAACTAAGATAAAACTTCCGAAAAAATATTATTAAAGAATATCTAAAGGGTGTTATTGCAATTCTATAAAGAAAAGTATAAATCTAAAAGGATTTAAAAAATAAAAATATATAAATTTATGAATAAATTAAATAATTTGAAAATCCCCAGCAAGCGTCTGCACATTTTTAAATTTGCCGACTACTATATTAAATAAAATAATTAATTTTAATTTAATAAAGTGATTTTCTTACAATGAGTTTGATTTGTATTAATGTTTTAAATATATTAGCTTTTATTATATTTATAGATAAAATGTAAAAAGTCACAGCTTTTATTGAATGCAAGGTCTTTAGTTGTTATCACTACTGATGTATACTTGAAAGCTCATTGAGTCTCTCCGTATTTATTGTAAATATCTTATTGACTATTTTCGATGAACTTCTACATCCTCGCAATGTTCTATTTTTATCCAAAAAAGTTCAAATAATACATTTCATCGATCACAGTTATCTTTTCTATGGCGATACATCTACTCAAACAGCCTTTACAAAAAATGCGACATTCAATCTTCTAATTCATCACAATTGTTGATTTCCTTTAGGGTTCGTTTGTCCCACTATCCACACTCCAGTCATTTTCAAATGCTTCTTCCTAACAATTATGTTGTACAATTCATCCATTGCCTCTCCATATTCTAATTAGTAAGATTTTCACAAAAAATAGATGAATATATTAACTAATACAGCTTGAAGAAATTATGAAGCAATACATAAATTAGTTATAATAATATTGTAGGAATACATTTTAATTTGGAAAATTAATTAAAAAATAAATAAATATTAAATCAAAATCGTGGCAGTTAAAGTTGGCTCAATTTAAACGATCTTGAGCTCATTCGATAAGGAATTCAAAATTAGCTGGGCTTTATTATTGATGGTACTATTTTATCGCATCCCAGGAGCAAGATAACTTCACTTTAATTAAACGCATCTTAATTCTTTAAATTATACCCTCACATTAAAGTGAAGTTATCTTGCTCCTGGGATGCGATAAAATAGTACCATCAATAATAAAGCCCAGCTAATTTTGAATTCCTTATCGAATGAGCTCAGATCGTTTAAATTGGCCAACTTTAACTGCCACGATTTTGATTTAATATTTATTTATTTTTTAATTAATTTTCCAAATTAAAATGTATTCCTACAATATTAAATAAACTTTTAATCTAAATGATAATTATATTAAAATCTAAGAAATACCTCAAGTTTGACTAACATTTTGTAATATTCATTATGTTATATTTATAAGGTTATTTAATTTTTTTAAAGTAATTTTGGTAACTTATAATTTACTCATTAATAATCCTATAAATTTATTGAGTAAGCTTTAGTACATTTTGTCAAAAAATCTTAACATATGTTATATAATTTATATTTAATTAATAGGCTATAATTGTCATAATAATAAATGCTGAATCTTTAAACATATATCATTAGATTAGAATAATACAAAACAAAATTCAATTAATAAATTAAAAACTAAAACCATAGAACTTTATGTTAAAATGAAGTATCCTTTACTCTTATATTATAATGCATTTAATATAACTAAGATAAGTAAAAAATAATTTATAATTATATATCTATGAAAAATAATTAAACAATTTAACTAAGATATAAAATTTAAGGCAATCGAAATAAGTTGAGCAAAATTTCTTGATTGCCTTACATTTCTAGAAAATAAAGTTATTGAAAATGATTAATTTATTATGAATTATATTTGATTATAAATTACAACTGTATTTGTATTTTTCATTAAAATTACCTGAATATTCAAAATCTTTATCAAATGTGTGAAATTCTGCCATCGTCCATCCTTATACTTTCTCCTTTCCCGATTCCTTCATCATTAGGTACTTTTGCAGTGATTTAGAAGGAGATGTGTATTCCATCTTAATTAGATTTTATCCTTTTATTAATCGCGTGTGCTTCTTCATTTTCTACTCTAACTGCGCTATTAGAATAAAGGATTTGACATCACTGCTGTGATTGCTATAGATTTCTTCTGCACTTTATGCTCACCTTCAGAATAGCCTTAAATGAATTCTATAAGCATAAGTTCTTTTGGGTTGGCCGAGCTATTGGCAATTGACTGAAACGATTGGTTTAGTGAGCTTTGGCAAGAATGAATCATAAATTGGTTCTCTTAACCAGAGATTAAAAGCATCTTTGGGTGCATCTTGAATAAGTGAGTCTCGCTCGATTAGCAAAGATTACAACTGTGATCTCAATTTCTTAGAAAATCTTGTAACCAATATACTTTTAGCTTGTTAAATAGAGTGTGCACAAGCAACCTTGATTTGCCACAATAAAGCTCGCAATAAGAAACAGTTGGTAATTTCATCATAATATATCTAGGCATGGGAATAGATGGCTCTGGTAATATTTCTAATTATCTAAACGATTGGTTAAACATGAAAAGATACTACATAATGCTCAAATTTTAAATTGGATTAACCTATATATATATATATATATTATATATATATATATATATATATATATATATATATATATATATATATATATATATTAAGTAATCTAGACTTATTATAAAAGATCAAGAGGGGAAATGTAAACATGGAAAGGAGAAATGCTATGATAAAGCAATTAGCAAAAAAGACAATTAAAATAGTTTTTGCATATGTTTAAAGTATTAACTTATGCTTAGAGACACATAAGGCTGTATTTATCTAAAAATCTTTTGTAATTTTTTGATAAATACATCCTTTAAAACTATATTTCTCAAGGATTTAAAATATCTAAAGTTTTTATCTTTATTTTTTCAATTTTTAAAATTATTTTTCAATCTAATAATATCTCTACATCTAAAAGGAAATACGAAAATTTATAATTGAATTAGAACATTTTACATTAATAAAATTATATATAATTTTTGCGACAAAATTAAATCAAGGAATCATGAGAAGGTACCCTTATAATCCTAATAAATTTAACTATATATCCCTCAGGATTAAAATAAGTTAAATTAGAAAAAATTATAGTTGATTTGATCTGTTCTTTTATGACTGATTTTAGCATTGTCATATATAAATTGTAAAAAATAAAAAAATCTTCGAGAGCCACTGTTTTTAAGGATGACTCTCTTATATAAAAATGATATTATCTTAAAATAAAGCATAAAGTTATCTTAATTATAATATATTATTAAAACTCAAAACATGTCAATCAGAATAGGACAAACAATTCGAGAAAGATTATTCAGAGAGATAGCACGTGGAGATTGCAAACTTATTATATGATAGCTTAGACTAATCCATATAAATAATAAATTAACGGTTTAGATGGAATAATCAAAGAACAAGAACTTAAAAAGAGAATGAAGGAAAGCAATAAGGAAAATGGGTATAAAACAGATGAATAATCGCAAAAAATTTAACACTGAATCGAGAACCATAAACTTTGACACTTCATTATATTAGTTTTAATTTTTCCTAATATTGTATACTGATACTACTTTTAATTAAAATGTTCAATATTATTAATTAAATTTACACATCATACTTAAAGTGAATGGATACTATTTTTAATTTATTACTATTCATTCAGTTATTATTCCATTATTTATAGATTTAGGCTCCTGTACAATACCAAATAGTTTTTATTTAGCAGCAAAATTATCAATATTTTTTTAAAAAATGCATATACTTTCTCAATAACAAAACATATAAGTATTGAATGATATTGTAAAATTTGCATATTTTTGATTTAAAAACAGCATCAACTGCAAAATGCATATAAATATCATCCTATTTTCACCTTTTTAA
This sequence comes from Oxytricha trifallax, assembly GCA_000711775.1. NCBI lineage: Eukaryota > Ciliophora > Spirotrichea > Sporadotrichida > Oxytrichidae > Oxytricha > Oxytricha trifallax. The sequence goes on along the minus strand of ARYC01003305.1, from coordinate 8,520 downwards.
GAATAAAAATAGCATTATAATTAATTCAATTATTATTAAATTTAGATAATAGAAAATCAGTAGTTTATAAATAAATTTACTATAAAGTAATCATAATGTAAGAATAAAATACCAAATATCCTAAAATTTATTTGATCTGATATATTCTGAGTGTAACTTTTCTATGGTCTTATATTTAAGATGTTAAGTTATTTTAAGTTAATGCTAACATTAATAAAATAGAAGAAATGGTATTTCTGAGATCAAATTTGTATAATTATCAAGGACAAATGATAATTAAACTTTCTTTGCAGTTGTATCATTAGATTTGAATTCTTAGCTGATTTATAAACAGGTAACTTCACACATATATTAAAAATACCATTATATTTAAATCCTGTAGTTCTTGAAGTCACTGCACCTAGACCTTTCCAAAGGAAAAGTGAAAGGTAATTTTAACATCTCTTACAAATGCTACACTAAGTCTATATCAATGAAAATTAGCATGAGTATCAGGCTAAAAGACTTGGGTATAAGACTTGGGAAATAGAAATACTTTGAGATTATGGTCATTTGGAAGACGCCATACATCATTATAAAAATTGTATCAATTAGCTTAAAATTACAAATACTAATAATCTCTTAGTAAAAGAAAGATCAAATTACATGTAAAAAATCATATGATTTATTACTTTATCTGCAAAATTGTCATAGTAATCTTATTTAATCATAAGATATGATATTTTCTTGTAAAATCATTTTAGCAATTAGTAGTATTGGCAACATTGCTATTTTCATTTTATTTTTATCATAAAATATAAAAATATGTTATAATTTTAGAACTTTTATTTTATACATAGCGTATTCAGCAATTCTCCTTAAATTGCTTATTTTAATCATAAAATATGATATAAATAAAATGAAATTGCATTGGAGAATCATAGAAATAAATAAAAAGGGGTAAATATATATGATCCTAACTGTCACTGATTAAGTACACATTTAATGATATTTGGTTTGCAAAACATTAAATTAGACTGAATCCCTTGATATCAACTTTCAATAAGTCTATTGATCTTTTTATATTAATTAATTTTAATTAATGGAACATTAGACTGTTAGAAGACTAGACTTTACTTTACAATTACTGCATTTAGTCTACTATAATTATCTGAATAGACTTATAGGCCATTGGACCACTATATAAGTAAAGGAAATGATATCTATCAAAAGTAATGATTAGAATTTTTGACAATTAGACCACAGAATAATAAAATTAGGTAGAGTCTAATTCATATTACAATAAATAATTAAATATATAAATATAATCAGTCTAATGGCATCTCTCTTCTTTATCTTTTATTAAGCTGTCATTTCTGTCATTCTTTCTTCGTGATACCCGTTGTAAAGATAACGTGTTAGTTATGATATCAAGAATGGTAATTTTTGCTCTTTTGTTCTTGATTGAATCTCAATATTGCAAATAGTTAACCTCTCCTTAAAAGCATCTCTGTTAAGCTTCCCTATCGCTCCAGAGGTTCGTTGTTAATAGTAATTATCAAGCATGTGTTTTTATAACGCCATCTGTGTGCTTCATTATTCTACATCTATAGCGTAGCCCTCCCTGATTTTCTTCATTTTAGCCTGATTCTTCATGCTACAAATATAGTGTTGGTGATTCATCTCATCCATGAGCTTTATTTGTGATGCCATTTCTATATAAGCTGCTTTCACGTAGGAGTGAGATTCCACATCCAATTATGGTGAAATGACTATAAATGACTTCCATAACTCATTGAACAGGTGACCTGGAATTGGTCAAGTTGGATTGCTCTTATCATAGATGACTATAAATACGTTTCGGTGTATTTGATGGGCGAGGAGTCTGATTTGTATAATTAGAGTTTTAGCTATATATAAATGTTAGTTTATCTATTATAATTGAAAATTTTAGTAAGATATTTATATATATATATATATTTACTTATAATTTACTTATAATTACATAATTGTAAGTATGTAAGATAAAAAAGGATATATAAATTAATTAATAATGAAAATATAGGAAGATTGAGTTAATTCAAATAGTTGGTTCTAAATATAAATATTAATTAATAAACAAAGATTCTTGTAGAATAATGGATCTTTCTAATATAATATGATAAATATATTTGTCTAAAACTAAAAGCCAATCAATAAAAATATGAAAATAACTAAGTACTTTATAATAATTATGAACGTATATGAATTGAAAGGATTTGAAAATTAATTTTGTCACAAAAATAGAATTAGTTAGTCAAGATATTTTTTAACCTATTTGATGAAAATATGATCCTGAAAAAAAATAGATAAGTTTTGGATTAATTGGATCACTTATTAATATTTTATAAGAATCTTAGCAGCTAAAAAAGATCTATGTCAAACATATTGACTTCTCTTCTGGCAATCATATCTTAAAAATACTTATTTAAAGTTCTTCCAAAATATTAGGTTGAAAAGAGAATCTTAATTTTATATGATCTGTAGCTTTTAGATATTATATATAATGTCTAAGAACTTCAACGATTTTTTTCAAATTTAAAACAATTATGACAAAGCTTTTCGTTAAATGCCAATTTTCTCGACATTTTTTAAAACTGTAAAAAACATCGCAAATTTAATATAATGGATGAATTCACTAAAAATAACAATTTCATGACGTTCACAAGTTTTACTTATTTAATATATATTTTTATATAGTGTCTATGATATTATTTTAAATCTTCACATTTGATAAGATCCCCCTTACATTAAATATTGTAGGAATACATTCGAAATTGGGAAATTATTTATAATTGAATTATTAATAATTCTTCTATGGTATAATATTGAAAACATTAATTTTAAATAGGATGACTATTAGTTTTCAGCATATATGATTGTAGAAATACATTTGAATTGAAAAATTAATTATTAATTTAATTACTTTAACTCAAAATAGTGGCAGTTAAAGTTGACCAATTTAAACGATCTTGGACTCATTTGATAATTAATTAAAATTGGCTGGACTTTATTATTGGCGGTACTATTTTATCGCATCACTGGAGCGAGATAACTCGAATTTAATGTTAGGGAATAAATCAATGAATTTAGAGGGTTTAATTAAAGTCGAGTTATCTCGCTCCAGTGATGCGATAAAATAGTACCGCCAATAATAAAGTCCAGCCAATTTTAATTAATTATCAAATGAGTCCAAGATCGTTTAAATTGGTCAACTTTAACTGCCACTATTTTGAGTTAAAGTAATTAAATTAATAATTAATTTTTCAATTCAAATGTATTTCTACAATCATATATGCTGAAAACTAATAGTCATCCTATTTAAAATTAATGTTTTCAATATTATACCATAGAAGAATTATTAATAATCATTTATAAATTGATTTTATAGGTCTTCTTTTTTTTATCTTACTAATTAATCTTATTTAGATATTTATTGATATATTTATATTTGTGATGTTCAATAATCTATATATTCTTCTCAACTTTTAATTCTTTCTTACATTTAAAAATATTTATAAATTTATTTATTTATTATTATTATTAAATTAGAAAGTTAATGAAAAGGAAGTACATTAAAATCGAGCAAAAACACAAAAACATATTTGGTTCCTTCATTAGATTCCTCAGGAATTTCTACTCAAAGCTCGAACCCTCTTCTCTCAAATCTCCAAACAGAGTGAGAAGAGTGACTCCTTATATCCCAAATGAGATTCTCTTTCCCAAAGAGACTTAGGGAAAACTCAGACGAGCGGGTTTCCTTCTACTAGCCTCCGACAAGTTTCTAGACCTCTCGAAAACACTAGCCAGCACCTCATCACTCACCCAATCACTCATCTTCTCCACTCTCCTTGACAACATTGGACTCCTAAAACTTACTAGAACCATTTCCTGGATCCATGACAGAGCGAGACAAGAATTGGTTCCCTCAAAATAACTTTCTAGTGAAGCCTAAAAAACCGGCCCTCTTAACCTAGCCTAAGGTTCACTCCCTATTCAATACCAGGCCGATCAGACAATTAATTCTGATCAGGATTCTGAGCAGATGCTATCAGACCAGAATCCACCTGACAAAGAGTTCAGCCACCAACTTGACATCAACTAAGACTATGATATACACTTTGCTTAGACCTTCCTCCCTGAACCTGACAGGAATGTTCTCAAAGACAGCAGCAAAGAGTTCCTCTAAGGACTATCTGACTTATCTTCCTTAGACACTGAGGTAATATCTGAAGTAGACCAATCTAATATCGCGCTTCAAGAACCCATAGGGTTCATGATAATCTAAATTTAAGACTGGTAACAACTCCCCAAGGAATAAATCCTTGACACTATTAACTTGATCCAATTGGCCGCCATGAGCCAAGAAAAACCAACAAATATTCTATATTCTTAGTTTTCTCTTTACTTGGAAACTCTAGACAAGCTTTATTATGAGCTTATAAAAACAGTTTCTTAGACCTATCAAATTCTTAAGATCATTCAAAGCAAGAAGAAAACTCCTTTCGCCTCCTTATTCAACTCCTAAGTATACAAGGAACTTTATCTTTAAGCTACTTAAAAGATTGATCTCCATTCAATGATGATGAAGCCTTTTCCTGCTAAAGTAATTTGGAGAATACTTGTAGCAATGCACTCTAAACCACCACAGTCCCTATCCACAAAAATGAGATGGCATACCTACTCATTGTCCTTTACGCTAAGGCAAGAACTTAACAACATCCATATTTTGATGGAAACCTAGCACAACTAGTTCAAAAACTAGCTGGACAAAACTTCAGAGAAATGAACACTCTCTAGTACAGAATTTTGTACCACTGCGCAAATTCGCTTAGAATTTGCTAGATTCTGCCATTTATACTATGGCAATATGGTTTCGACTTAAAATAACAACTCAAACTAATGGAGTCGGATGACTTCTTCAACACCATAGACTACAAACTGAGAGTACTGGCACAACTGCCGATGCAAAACCTCAAAGACTTATCAAGACAAGGGTCAATTTCAACCTCCAGACAATGGGAGGGATATGAACTCCTTTGAAGGAATTTTAACTAAAAAGGACCTAGTCCTTTCATAATGATATGCTCAGGGGGCTTTAAGCCCTCGATGTGAGTTAATTATTATTATTATTCATACAATTACATATAAAACCTATCCTATTATAATTATATATTACATTTCGTTGACCTAAAAACTTACTCTATTTATTTATAAGGAATACGCTTTAAACTTTTATCATAAATCTTTGGCAATAAGCTAATAATATATTCACATAATCTCTATTATTCTACTATAGGACAAAGACATTGCTTAATTAATAATTGCAAAAACTGAGTATTCTAATTTATTTTGGCAAGCCGTGCATTGGTTGAAGGTTAGAAGAAATTAAGCAAGGGGCTTTTTATTTTTCAGGCACTTTTGTATACTTTCATTAGGTGCTAACTTGATTTATTCAGTATAAGTTACATTTTATAAATAATATATAATTCAAAAGCATGAATAGTGTTATATTGAATACAATATATTATTTATTATTGTTTATATTTTAAAACTAGTTATATATATAATTTCTACCAATTACATGATACCAAACATCATAATGGGATACCTAAAGATGATATTAAGTGGTAGATCTAGCTATTCTATCATTAAAATGGTAATAAAGAAAAACAAGAAAGACAGAGTGAATCAGTATGAATAAGAGAGTAAATGAAGAAATGAAATAATTGAGTAGCAGTAGGACAACACATATTGTAACATTTGATGAATTTATTCAATAAAACGGCATCATAGCTTAAATTAAGATGATAATACAACATATAGAGGTAAATTTAAGCGATACAGAGAAATAAATGACAGAGCCAAAAGAAAGATTTTTAATAGAAATGTGGAATGGATTGTCAAAGGGCAGTCTCAAATAAGTTAAATAAAGGAGAATAACCAGTTGATAGTAGGCAAAATCATTCCAGAAAGGAATTGAATAACAAACGATAAAAGATTATAGAAAGTGCTCAAGAGGCAGAGAATCCACAAAATTAAAATGCTATTTAGTAGGATTGCAATATAGCCATAAAAGAATTATATTATCACTTTATAGAATTATCAAAGATAGTTTTATATACCTTAAGAGAGTAATTATTGAATTAATTAATATTACCTATAGCATTTTACACTTTCTATACTTGAATAAAAAGCCTTATATAGTCACAATATTAATCTATTTTAATGATTTTAAGAGATTTTTATTTAATTAGGATGTATAATTTTAATAAAATTGCGGTATAAACAATTTTAATAACAAATCCTAGACACTATTTTATGCTTGTTTTGATGTTTGTCTATTGTTTAATGCTTCATTGATTTTCGTAAATATTCTTTATCTTATACATAACAAAATTAAGTTTAGTTATCTGAAAAAATAACTATAATATTTATAATAAATATATCTCTTTTGTAATCTCTTTCTCATCAATAATTATTTTTATTGACAACACTCTTCTTATCACACTGGGTATATTTAATTTTATGGCATGATAGTCATATGAAAGTAAAATAACAATTAATGCAAATTATTTTATTAATATAATGAAATAGAACGGTCAATCAGACTACGCTCAAACAATATCAATGTTTAAACATATTATATAATGAAAGATCATATATTATACATAAAGTAGGGAAACTTGATATATTTATTGCTAAGTTTAACAAAAAGAAACTGGCGTCAAAGTTACTTCTCATCCTTGAACAAGATATGGGATGAATTATCTTATATAAAAGTATTAAAGTATGAATTTAATTATGATTGATAGAAGTATATTCAACATATAATTGATAATTAATCAGGAATATGATTAGCATCTTCAATTTATTTTTATATACTATCCAAATTTAATCATTAAATTATATGAATTCATTAAAAAAGCCCTTAATCTCTCAAATTTCTACAATAAATATAATTCAATAGTAATGTTTTATTTGGATAGCATTATTTTAACTAAATTTATATATATTAGCTGTAATTAATAAACTAAAACTTGAAATTATCGATGTAAGACTATTCAAAACCCCAAAACCCTTTCAGTAGTTTGATTGAGTTTTTGATTGATAAAAGTAGACTATTAGTGCATACTTTATTAGGGTTTTAATAGGGTTTATGTAGGGGTTTAATGTTTAAATATTAGTATTTTAAGTGAGTATAGCAAGCTTGTTTTTAAATTATTTCTGACAAACATAATCTTAGAGTCGTGTGCAGTTCTCTGAATTTTATCTTTCTAAGTTGATGTTTGATTGTTTCTATTGTTTGTTAATTCTCTTAGCTTGGCTTGATAATTGTTCAGTATGCAAGTTCTCTGAGACCTCCATTTATTTTATTTTTATCGAGATATTGTTTGATTCTCTGCTTAGAATCTCTCTCACCCCTGCAGTTAAAGTAATCGTTTCTTGGTATGTCGCTCTCTATTATTATTACTGCTAGAGCCCAGATATCCCATTAAGTGTTTCCATCTCTCTCTCTCTGGGAAATTTCCTGGAGTGCCGTATACATTTCCTTATGCAGGCTTGCACTCTTTGAGCTCTGTTGAAGTCAATAATATAAACTCTTAGAGGCTGAAAGTTTATCATGATGTTCTCTGGCTTTAAATCTCTATGGACATATCCAAGCTTGTGAAGCTCTTCAATCCCCTCAACTATCTGCTATACTATCTAGCCAATTTATCTCTGACATTTATTGTCAGATAAGAAATCTCTGTAAGTCATTTCTAGTAAAGGAAGTCTGAAGGCTACATGATCTTTACCAAGTAAAATAGCATCAAGCTAGATGATATGCTTGCACTCATTAACTTTGCCTTTTAAAGAGCATAATACTCATTTGCAAATTCCATTTGGAACTTGTGATCAGCAAGGAAGTAATTGAACGGATATATCTTGTAAGCATATTAGTCATCAGTAATGACTCTCTTCTCTATTTTATCTTCAAGAGTGAGGTAGTTTCTAGGCAAGAATCTAAGTCAATTATTTTTAATATAGGAATCTTCATTGCCTCTATTTTAACCATGATTTTATTGATCTCAGAGACTGGAAAGTTTTTGACTGCTTTCTTCATTTTAACTTACTTCTAGACTTCAACTCTAAGAGACTCCACTGGGTTTCTTGATCTTTTTTTTTAGAGGAATTTATTCTCTGTAGGTTCATGAATAAAGACAAAACTTTGATTGTGCTTTTTCTTTAAGTGCACTTTGAGGTCTCTAGTATTGGAATATGGCTTCTCACAGAACTCACAGACATACTTCCCATCTTTCTTTTAATGCTTGAGATATAACCTTGGCATATTGTTGTGTATATCTCTCAAGTGTCTTTTGTAAGTTGACTTGTAAGGGAAAACTTTATTGCATTCTTTGCATTAATAGTCAATTTTAGCTGGAATTTATTAATTCTCTATGGCGGGTTGTTTAACCTCCTCCTCAATTTGCACAGCTTCTATGATAACCTCCTGCTTTA
>ARYC01003304.1:0-31533 GCA_000711775.1 Oxytricha trifallax | reverse complement strand
TTAGAGCAGAGTGAATACAAACTGGATAATGGATCTATGGTAGTGAGGAATGAATACAAGACTAAATTCGGCAAGCCAGGTGGCCAGTAGAACAATCATCACTAACATACAAATAGAGTATAGTATAACAATAAGCGCCAAATATCTTTAGGGTTCATATTATAAATAAACATCTTGGAGACTCAGACGATGAATTTGACGATGACGAAGAAGCAAAGGGAGAGTTCAATAGAAATTTGGGTTTTGGTAGTAAAGTGCGTATGACTATGGGAGTGAATTAGAATTTAGTGCAAGTCGATCACTTATTCGATCCTGACTACACCAACCAGAACTACTATTACGATGAGAGAGATATAGCATAAAATGTATGAACAATTTCCCTATTTTTTTATTGTAACATCTCATAGTTGATGATTGATTTGTCTTAGTACATAAACAACACTGAATCGAATTGCCCATCCTTCTTGCTTGCTCATTACTTCAAGTTCTTTACGATTATCACACTCAAGTCTATCCTTTATCACTTTATTATTTTCATAATATAGATATCAAGTTTTTTTCCATTATGATGTCTTAAACTATTACACCTAAATTATAAAATATCACATGGTGCAATCAATTTGTCTTCACTCAAATCATGATAAAATCACTGCTTGTTTATCAATCATAGTCAATCCAGTTCTGCAGATATTAAGTGTCAAAGACAAAGAGAAGGATAACAAAGATAAGAATCAAGCTGTCATCAGAGAAGCAATAGATTTATATATTCATTGATAGTTTTAATATAAATTATTAATAAACATTATTGTGATTATAATTTAATTTAAATTAAAAAATTAAAATTTTTATTAAAGCAATAACAGACTTCTTTGCTACTATTATGGATAAAGCTAATTAATTGCTTGTTAAACCCTACAAAAATCTAATTGTTCTAAAAAGTTAAATAATTTATGAATTCTAAATAACAGGAAGTTATAATATAAATACAAAAGAGAGATTTCAGAATTATTTTACAGTGATAATTTCTTCCAGATGTCGAGAAGAACTCTCCGTAAGTGGTGCAAAGTCATCAATCACTTCATTTTGGACTAAAAAGATTAAGTTTTTGAAGATTTGGTATACAAGTGGAACACCCAAGCTGGTCTCCTCACTTCCAAAGATTATTATTAGAATTAAAATCTTAATTTGATAATATAATTAAGTAAAATATTTGTGAATAAAGATTTTGAGATAAAGCAGAAGTGTATCGCTTTGAAGAGAGTAGCCTTTTTGGTCTTCAGTGGAGACCAAGATCAATATGATGATAAAATGGACTTACTTCTTAAGAAAATGACTGAAGGTTTTAAGACAAATAAGAAGTACACTGAGCGTTTTTATGTATATTTAATAGAAACTTATATAAAACCAGAGTTATTAGGTATTATTACATATTAATTTATAAAGCTTAGAATCCAGTTATTCTTATTGACAAGAGTTCTGTTGTTGAGATTGCATGCCAACACATTGGCTGATGCACTCAGAAAATTGTGGCCACATCTCCTTAATGAATTAGTCAGCATCTTTGAAGACACTCAAATATATTAATGTAAAACGCAGCAAAATATTGTATATAGGTGATAACGAATGGTTAAAAGAAATAAATATTGTATTTGATAAATTTACAGTATAATTTGTCACTCTAGTCGAATTCTACGAGCTCTGTCCCCGGGTTATAACCGGCTGACATCTTGAATCAGGAGGAGACTAGGTGATAGCGAGACTGGTTTTTTCGAAGTTTACTACTTCATAACTGCCACGTCAACTCATTCAGATACGTCTACTTCACTAGTAATATTGATGGTTTGATTTTAGTATTAAACAGTGATATGATAAAATTTAATTGATGTTAAAAAAATTAACTAACTAACTAACATTATAATTTGATTGAAAAATCTGCTAATTAATAGCAAATCTCCTTTTTTAATTATTCGATAGTGTATATTTGATAATTCAGTATTTATCAATCAAATCACTCCTTTGCATTTTAGCATACTGATTGTGAAATTAGTTCCCATAATTATAGCTCCTCCTATCAATTATAGTGCATTTGGCTCTGTATTAAAAAAATATTCAAAACTAATTGTTTTTTATTTTAAGAAGGTAAATGCTACATATTTCCCCATTTTATTTAGCAATACCAATAATCAGCATATCTGCAGCACAATTTAAGATAAGAATGAATGTCGCGACAGGTGCTATTCTGACTGCTTTATCAGTGACATAAGCCAGAGTTTATAACTACATATAACCAAACATGCAGATTAAATTTAATTCGATCATCATGAACTCAAACCATCCGTACTCTGTAGTCATTTCCTCTTTAGCTATTTTTATCCCGAGATTTAAAGGAGCGAATAATGCGTTACCCAAAGCCCAATACATGGTCATGAGTAGTGGATCAATTTTACCTCCTAAACTACGAATAGAAATCATTGCCAAAGCTGACATAATAGCACCTAGCAGTGCGAAGAATATACCTAATGCTTAATTTGGGTATTCCTAAGAATCTTAGGCTTCTTCAAAGGGATTTGATACTATTGAAGGAATACTTTTGATTTGGGAAATTAAATTATAATTAATAAATCAGGAAAGTTGATTTGTAGTAGCCAACTTTCTGGAATTTTAGACAAAATGATACTTGTTTGATAGAGAATTAAATATTAATAGGACTTTACTATTGGCGGTACTATTTTAATGCATCCTAGAGCGAGATAAATCGATTTTAATTTTGTGTGTTTTGTTTAATGCAATTCGTATCAAAGTTAAAATAGATTTATCTCGCTCTAGGATGTATTAAAATAATACCCCCAATAGTAAAGTCCTACTGATATTTAATTCTCTATCAAACAAGTATCATTTTGTCTAAAATTCCAGAAAGTTGGCTACTACAAATCAACTTTCCTGATTTATTAATTATAATTTATTTCCCAAATCAAAAGTATTCCTACTATAATACGACTCCCAGGAAGACAAAACATATGCCAAGCACGTCAAACTTTGTAAATTTCTCCTTTAAGATAGCATAACCAAAGACACCCACAAATATAGGTTGAGTCCAAAACAATAACGTGGCTTATGACATGCTTAGCATCTTTAATGCAGCGTAAAGAGAAGCATTTAATTTTTTAATTTAAACAATTATAGTCATAAATAATTAATTTTATCATTATTAAGACTTATATCCTATAATTGCATTTGAAATATATCCAAACATCATTCTAAAGAGAATACCTTTCCTACATGCAGGTTCGATGTAAAAAATATTGACTTTATTGTAACTTAATGCGAAAAACTGCAAAACCATTAGCTATATAGCAACCCAGTAATTCACTTCATAGGGTGTGATTGATGATGACTTAAATAAAATCTTGGAGTTGATAAATACTTTACTTAAAATTATTTTAAAAATGGGTTTGGGGTATCTTATTTTATTTTATATTTTATAATACTAGGGAACTCACAATTGTAGCTATGAACATGTAAAATTAGCCTTTAAGCTTCTAAAATCCTGACTAAGGTTTCTCTGGTACTATAGGTTTCTAACTTTCTGTATCTAATTTTAAATCTTTTATGTATATTTTTTATATTCATAATAAATGAAGGAAATTATTCTTATAAAACTTTGAAATTTTGCTAAAGTTAATGGTTCGAGACCATCATCTTATTTCTTATTGTCACTTAGCAAATTTTATTTCTCTTCCTTAATTTCTTAATTCTAGTATTATTTATCTGTCATTATTACTAAATATTTTATTACATAAATCTAAATTTAACTTTATTTCAGTGAATTATTAATTTTTAGAAATCTAAGGTATTTGGATAATTATATATCTCTTAGATCGAAACTTATTAAACTATATATACTTTTTGGATCATAATCCACTAATTTAAAAAATTGGTTAAATTATGTATACTTTGAAGACACTTAATCAGACGTGGCATTGACTTTTGAGGCTATTAAGACCATTGAGTTGATGTCATCCTTGAACATTGAGGACTTCCAAATGAATCAATGGATTTTCTTGGTCGACTCCTACGGCATGAATTTGAATGACACCAGCCAGCCCAGTGTCGATGATTACAGACAGAAACAGCTGCATTTACCAAAAACATTTAAGATGGGATCATCTGATTATCTTACTGTTTTTATGAATTAGAAAGACAGTGCATAAGTGAGCAAGAAACAAGGCGATTTTGAAGTATTGGACAAGCCAGACAATGGCCTCGGAGGCATTTTCTAGCCATTTATTGTGAAGTTCATGCAAGATAGAAACACCAGCTTCTACAACCAAAATCTAACTGAAACGATAACAGTGGATGATTTGCTGCAAGGAAAGAAAAACCAAATTGAAATGAGAAAGACCACGATTAACATATCTCCAGAGAACTATTCCAAGGACGCTCTTGAAACCTATGTCATTCAACTTCAATACAGATTGAAAAGAAATATAACTAATGAAGATAGGGTGTATATTATTTCCAATTAATCAATAATGATTGGTAAATTTACTGAAATTATGAAATTAGAATATATTTTTTGGTAGTAGTTTTTATGTAAAATGTTTAAGGTAGTCTTTCAACTTTTATGACAATTATTTGCATTGATTTCCTTCAATCTTTCCAATTGTGACTCGACATATTCGATTAGCTTGATTTTAACATCTTCAGTAATTTCATATTACATTGAGAAATTATCTGCTAATTAATAAATGTCATCCCCTTCATAAACACTTAAGCTTTAAATATGATAACACTATAAAAATCTTTTAATTTATAGAGTAAAAATTAAATGAATAAAAGCGAGTAATTGAACCATTACTATGCTTAACATCTACATGTAGCAGTGGTATGGTAACTTCAACATTACTTTAATTTAATCTGCTATTTGTGCTGTTTATTACATCTCTTAAGCTGCTCTGTCCATCTTCCTCGATTGTTATATCTGATATTATAATAAATTTTCAGAATAAAATAGCTGTACAAACTTTTTAATATGCAAACCAAAATAGATAATATTGTTTACTAAATATTGACTCATTCATTTCTTTGATAACATAGTTCCCTGTGAGATTTGAGGATATATTGCTTATGGTATTTCGATTGTTATTGCTAGCACTTATGTTTTTATCAGGACTTGGCGATCTACTGACTCTCTTCTAATTATTCTGTAGCTCAGTAATTTCTCTTCTCTTCTTCAGATTTTACTCGTAAAGCTTTTTCATTTTTGCAGCATTCGAATTTTCTTCAATCTCTTTTTACTCTTGCTGCTTCTGTTTTAAATCTTGTTTTTGTCTCTATCTCTTAACTTTTGCTATGTTCATTAACTTATCAAACACATTTACTTAGTGCCCAGTTATAAAAACAAAGATATTGCTTCTATATAAACTAACTTTTATTTATATACCTTTTTTATTTTCAAAATATCCCAGATATTCTCTAGGTTTAAGATCCATTTAATTAATTTTTCGTAATTTTTGGCTTAGCTAAAGTTGGTTTAAACGAACATTCCTTTTGATGCTGTTCTTCCTTATTCCTCCTTTATGCTTCTAACTTAGCATTTTTAGCTGACTCAATAAGTTTCATCTGTTCATAGAGAGGTAATTTTATACTCTCTTTATTTCCACCATTTTGAGGAGATAATGCTCCAAGGGCTCTTTATTTACTTCGACTTGATAGTTCTGCGTTTCTAGTGTTAATATTTGGAGAGAAGCTATGAATTGAATTCTATGAGAGACTGCGCATACTTCTACCATCGAATGACCTTTCTTGTCTAGACCTACGGACATCCTCTCTATTTTAAATTAGGTAATAGTTCCTTTGTTTGAATTGTGAATAGTATTCTTCTGCCCCTTAGTCTCTCATTTATGAAGGAGGCTTCAAAAGCAATGTGAAAAATTGAATAAGGGATGTCAAATTTATTGGCTCGATAAGATCCTTGATTAACTTCTTGACTTTATTTGAATTTGTTTTGTCTTTAACATTTAGCATGTGAAGTTAAATTAGTATTGTTTCAATTTAGTTTGTATTAAGCTGCGTTTCTTATAGATTTTCACTGACTCTTGAATTGACGATTGCTTTTATAAATTGATCAATAAAAAAACATAATGATATGAATTTATACATGATCTTAGAGATCAATTTTGATTTAATCCAATAACTTAATTCTTGACAACTCCTTCTTTTACTTATCTCCCATTACTTTATCTATTTTTGAATTTTCCTCAATTTTCATAGATCCTCTTTCTTAAGATTACATATTTCTCTATTTACCATTTATGCTCTTATTATGATTTCTTGTAGTAGAACAAAATAGATTACTTTGAAAGTCTTCAAAATTATTTAATGGACTTGCCCCTCTATATGTCTTCACGATGGGACTAGACAATCTTTTGAAAAATTCTTCTGGATCTTGCAGCTGCTTAATTTTCTAAACTCCTTCTTTTTGCATTTAGGAGTCGTCTTGTTTTAATTACTGTTTAAATCTCTCTAGGTAGGACTTTGTTTTTGGCTCACTAAGATCTCTTCTTGTCCTAGATCTGCTTCTCTCAGTAGATAAATCATTTTAATCTTATGGTATGTTCTTATTCCTTATTGCATTTGGAGATTTATTATTTATGTTTATTGGCCCAGACTATTACTAAGACTGTCTCTCCATATTATTACTTAAGTTTTAAGCTTCAACATTGCTTTGCATTTTATATTTGTGAGTATCTTAACGTCTTTCCCTGGACTTAGATTTAGCAGATTTGCTACGATCATCTCGCTCAATGCTTGCTAATTCCTTCTCAGCTTCATTCATCATTCTTCTCTCAATATTTTCTTAGTACTTTCTATTGAAGATCTACTGTCTTGTATAGAACTAATTAAAGTCACTCTTTGGAGAAGTATCAATAATTTATTGATGTTTTTGCTATAACCTCAATTCTTATTCTTAATGCATATCTAAAGACATATTTGCTTGACCTGATAATAGCTTTGCATTTACAATTTCAGTAGTGGTTCTTGTTAGAGATATATCTGGCTTAAAAGTGCAAATCTTTTAAGCATCATTTTCTTCTTATTCTATAGTTATTTAGTCTAACTACAACTGCTTTTGTTTCTTAATATGCTAATAATCACTCATTCTTTATGTGAAAGTGTTTATTAAACATTATTTCAATAAATAAACCATTTAATCAACTAAAATTATATAGAATAAGTTTATTTCATCTCTTTCTTTTGTGCTACTAACTTTTGTACTCTTCCCAGTTAAATTGCTTAATGACTTCGATGATTGCAATAAACATAATTATTATTATTTAATGCTGTACGTAAATCAATACTGGAGCTTAAGCCAGATAGATATATTCAAATATTCATATTTTCACTTTTGGCGATCAAATTTCATCTGTTCAAGGAGAACGACGCCCATATACTGTATTGACTAGCTTCACACCGAGCAAGCTTACCGATTGCCTTGGGAAGGTTTTATGTGGTCTTTCGCTACTTCGTATATTTTATCTGGTTAATTTCTCCAGCTTCTTTTTCTAATGAATGCTTATGTTCAGGTAAAACCCCTTCTCAATAAAATACTTATTGTATTGCTTGTTGAGGGGGGAAAACCCCAAGGGATACTCTGCTGAAGTTTTCTTATGCAAGGTTATTCCTTACTTTACACAGCAAAAAGAGTCCAATCTGAGAATCCAATCGGTCTGTTTCTTGACTCCTGCCCTATACTTGATGCACTCTAACCCCAATATGCAAGAATAGGTGTATCATTCAATTTTAACACGACTTAAATGATCAACGGTAAAAGTTTTAAAAAAATAAAATAATTTTTTTTTCTGAGTTAGAAACTATGAATAATTGATAACTAGCAATAAATAAAAAATAAATAGTAAGTTTATCTTTGAGCCATTCAACTTTTACTGTAGCATATTTGCTTTGTCTTTACTAATTTCCCCTTTTAGATATTTTTAAATAATTGCAGCTTATTTTTACTAAATATTCTACTCTTAAGTGTCCTCTTATTTATAAGTGGAGTATAAATAATTTTAAAAGTAAAATTATGCTAAAATTAAAATTTCATTTAGTGATTTAGAAATAAATTGGTTTATATTTAAAATAAAAAATGGTGTTGGGAAATGATAATACTTAAGATATAAATATAACTTGCTGTAATCTTAAATATTTTGAGAAATTAAAATAAAAAAGTTTATAAAATGGTTTCTTTGGATTCCCTTTACTGATCTGAAACTACTGTCATTTTAGGAAAATAGACCTCTAATAACAATTATAACTCCATCATATTTTTGATATTTTATTCTTTATAAAGTTTAATTAAAAACATAAATACAATTTTATTTTTCAAACATATTTTTTTCTCACTTTGCAATACACTTCTGCTACCCTTCATATTAATTATTAGCATTTGATATTTGCTATCTCTCTTAAGATTTATTTGAAGCCAAATATCGCTGACTTGTCAATCCATTTTTATTTACTCCATATTATTATGTATTCGAGGTAAAATTTGACATTTTCGCTGTTCCAAATGTCTGATGCTTCAATTATTCGCTTGTCAATGTTTTTGTGTTTATATTTTAGGTGAAACCTAAATTACTCCCGCTTGTATAATTAGTTTTAACTGAGTACTTATGAGTCCCTAGAAATTGCTTCTTTAAGTTTTACGTTTTATTTTTGTTCTGCAAACTCCTCTGAGTCAAATTATCAAACTTGTAAATATCTTAGTTTTAATTTGAGACTGGGGACTTATTTTGCACGTTTTTAGGGCTAAATGGATTTGCTCGAGATTACACTCTTGTGTTGATATTTGTGTTGGTGTTTGTTACCACAAATTGGCTAGGAGGATTTGAATTGATTTCATTAGAAAAAAGTAAAGTCTCTGGGCTTAATGTTGGTTGATAATATTCACTTTACTTTCTAGTGTGGCTAATACTACTCATTACTTTACTTTGATAATTTGAAACAGGGTTTATGTTTGTTGTAAATTAAGGCTAACTTTACAGAGTCTGCACTTAGACTTATTGATATGGTTGAGTTTCAAATTGAGTATTTTTTGTATTGTAATTGGTTAAGTTATTTGTAATTTTTGAAGCACTTGTGACCTACTGCTTGGAATTCTATTACTATTAATTAGGCCTTGCTTTTAAATTTTTCTATGATTTGACATTTTGAAGTTGATTTGGAATGTATTCCTAGCCAAAAGATTAAGATCCATTGCATAATGAGTATGCTTGGTTTTTGTTATTGAGCAAAATTTAAGCTCCAATGTGAGTATAATTTCTTTTGTGTTAAGCCAATTAAGTTCTACTTTTCTTAGTATTGGGAGACTTAGAACTTGTCTCATTATCAGAGCCAGTTTGATTTAGGATTGATTATTATTGCTAAATGTGAAAATTGTTCTAATCTGTGTAGTTATTTGTGTTTAGGCTATGAGGTAGCTCATTCGTAAAATTATTAGAGTGCACATAAATTTAGTTTTATGTCTCTGAAGGCGACAAGGCCTATTTTTAGGGAGAAGTATAATTTGATAGCATATCGTTATTTTGGAGTTATCTATTCTTATTCGCAAATTCCTAAGCTTTTTTAAACTCCAAATCTCTCTATAAGTAAAATTTAATTTATTCAATAAACTTACTTAACTAAACCTAATTCACATTTTACAGTTAAATTAATAAAAAAGAGCTTTTAGTTTATTAGGTGAATGAAGCATTGAAGCTTTTGCATTTTCAAAATTCCCTATTTAAGCACTTTCGATTAAATTATTTTTGTTGCTATTTTTCCCCAAAAGTTCTATTCTTTTCTATTCTTGACATTGACTCTTGCACCCTTCATCGAACTCATCGGAATCACACTCATCTAAGTCTATATCAAAATTTATTAAGAGTTTTATTGGTCCAAAGTTTACATAATATTTCATTCTATATACTTACCATCTAAATTATGAACAGGGGTTTTGGGGTTTTATTAAGCATTATCAATTAATTTATGATTGCTAATCATGTAATTTTAAGGAAGCTCAACTGTTTTATCCACTCCTTATGGCGAATCAGAGAGGTATTTAAGTTTTCTAACGTTCATTATATTTGTAAATATATAATAAAATGATTAATAATGCTAATTATGTGGAAATAAAATGTTATTTTATGTGCTTCTATATATTTTAATCTTTATTTTGCATTACACCAATTGTTAATAATTAATAGCCTATGTAAAGATAATAATTTTATAGCCTAAACGTTTATAATAATTATATAGAATTAAACTTACAATCTATCTTTGGAATATCATCCCGTAGACTTCAAGAGTAAGCTGATGAATGACGGCCAAATCAGGATTCAAGCATTGAGCTATATTTAAATTGAATAAACTCGTAAATTATCAAATATGACTTGTAAATGTATCTATTTGAATGAAACTTACCTAGTCTCTTGGCGAGATCTTTTTTCATAGGGATCTCTACTCCTTAGTTTTAATCTAATTGCTTTTTTACTCTTTGCAAGCAATTACTCAAGTCAGCCCATTCCTTTGCTCTCTCTAAGTTTTTATCAAGAACAAATTCAAGCTTTAGAATTTTTAGTTTTGTTTAGTAATGTAAAAAGAACGAAAATTTTAGGAGTGACTTATTCTATTAAAATACTTTACATTCAATATTTTGTTAACCTTTTAAGAATTTATAATCATCGCCTAACTTTAGATTTAGACTTGCCCATACACATTAATAATGAATCGAATTGCTTCTAGCACTCTCCTTAATTTACACTGATGCCTTTCTAACTCACGCATATCGCATACATAGAAGCCTAATTCAATTATTAAATGGAAATAATAATAATAAAACCCCAAGTCAGTTATTTACAAGATTTGGGTGACGATAAAAATTAATTAAGATAGATTAAATTATTATTAATATTTGGTAGCTTTAGTAATTTAAAAGAGGGGCCTGTAGTAGTAGTAGTAGTAGTAGTAGTAGTAGAGGCTATTCTACTAAAGCTTCCAAAATGACGAATTGCTGAATTTAATTATTATAAATCCTCAAACCCATATAATATTACTTTAGAATCCCTAACAACCCCACGAATCCAACAGATGAACCTACTGCTCCTCAATTCTAACGCCCCGCTCAGCCAGCAAGACGACCCATAGCTGCTGGAGGACCCCTCAGAGGATCTGGTGCTTGACCATCTTCAGTTTGACGACCCCCTGCTAACAAAGACATCTTTCAAACAGCGCCTAAACATTCTCATCAGCAACATTCAGATGGCAAACAGAAGTCATGGGAATCTCTGACACGTGGTGAGTAGCATTCTCGGCACGCGCTCCACGCTCTCCTATTCGACACTAGTGGACGAGGCTTTGGATAGGGTTTGTAGTATTGAGAAGGAAGATGGCGGCCGCCATATTGGATGTTCTCATGATAATTCGACGCACCACCAAACCATGGGTGACTTCTTGGATCCCACCACGGATGTCACAGCACCTATATCAAGGTAAGATTCGAGCCTTTGTTTCTAACACCATATGTAGGGAAGGAGCACAACGTAACCTATTACCCAAGCTAAGCGATCAAGTGGCGAGTCCCAGCAATTTTCTCAAGAATGCCTGCTGTCCAGAAACCGTTGGCTAAGAGCCGCCAAGCCATTTAAGCCATTGAATGTCTGGATGGGAGTCGTATATTGAGCAATAGCTGAGCCCCACTAATCACTAAGAAAACAAATAAACAACATTTAAAGAAGCGATTGCAACAGCGCCTTAACTGTCACCATGGCTGCCATAGTTGGCCGTACCTATTAAAAGTGAACCTAAGTGGAATAGCATTCCATGGGCGCCCTGGCCTCAACTATATCGCTCTTGTGCAAAAGCACTAAACTCTAATGCCTTCCGCTAAGCGAAATCTCTATTGCTCTAGTGCAAAAGCTATTTGCCTGCAATACTTTCTAAATCAGGATTCTTGGCACCCTGCTCTCTAGCTGTGCTACTAGTCTCTTTGGCGGCTGGGCTGGTGAAAGATTACCCTTGGGGGATTGAGAAAAATACCTTAAGAGACACAACAAATTTCAGAATTTTTGAATATTCCTCTATGATATCGTCATGTGCCAATGAAGTTGACTCCTTATCTCGAAAATGGTAACAGCTGGCTGTGCAGAGATTTGTCAGTCACTAGAACAAATCATGAGCTCTCGATTGAGGTACTACTCAGCTAAAGATCATTCTCAAAAAAGGTCCAAATTGCCTGCAACACGGTATGTAAAAATCACCAACAGAAAATCCTGATGAGAAAAGTTCATAAAATCTTCTAATTCAACGAGCTTGAAAGGGCATTGAGGAGTGACCTGGGTGTAGCGACCAAGATACTGGAGCTGAAAGCTGGACTTGACAATGAGAAGGTGCTGCCATTACCAGGGATTACCTCAGAGGAATCGACGAGGAATACCACAAAGAAGCAGGATTAGCTTTCACCTGGGCCAGCTTTGAGGCAAAGTCTGCGCGCAAGTGGTTGTTTGAGCAGGAGTTCCAGAAGACTGTGGAGAGAGGCCTAACCAAGCAGGGCGTCAAGTATTCCTAAAACGATGTCAAGAAGCAGGTGGGAGAGCTCATGAAGAAGAGATAAGAAATCGTGCTAAAGAGATTCACTAAGGACCTGGCCATGCTCATGCAGAGCGCCCCCCACATGCCCACTCAGTTCCTGCAGAGATTCAAGGCCGCCATCACATAGGACACCGTGGATTTGTTGATGAAGGAAGCATTAAAATTCAGACCAAAGGATGGAGAATGCGTAGAAATCAAGACCTGGACCGGGAGAGGCAAGATCAACTAAAAATTTGAGAGAGAGATTGAAAAATTGTGAAGTGAAATAAATGATATTAGGTTAAGAGTAATTGTATTTTGATTAAATTCTATCTTTTACAAAAAATTGTAAATAATAGCTTTGGGGTTTTAATACCTATTGGGAACAACTGAACATAGAGACTGCCATGTTTTTTAAGTATTAGTTTGATCTCTTTTCCATTTTATTAATATTGCTTAAAATAATTTGTTATAGATTAATTTAATTTTATCACATAAAACATAATTTCAGATAATTTAATTGCTTTAATCAGTACATATTTATTTATTTTTCAAATTAAATCTACATCAAGGATATTATTATAACAATAAGTCGTAAATTATTTATAATTTATCTTTAAAAGTGATATAATGACATAGAGTTATTTAGGGGGTTTGAATGTTTTAAGTTTTGAAATTAATAATAGTTATGTATGAATCAATAATATCATTATTTGTGGATGTATAAGAAAAAGTTAGGATATTGTGACTTTCCTTGGCATTTCTTATATTCACTTATAATCTTCATAGAGCTTAATCAAAAGCCATTTATGGTTCCAGAACAATCATAATTCATGTGTCCCAGAAATCTCATGCGCTCACTTATCGAGTTGAATGAAATCTTTCTCAATAAGAGCCTCGAAATTTTATCTATCGATTTCTGTTCTCTCCAAGTTCAATTCATTCAATCTGTATAAATCTATCGAATAATATAGAAATGAGATATTTACATACAAATATATATCAATTGAATTAGAAATCTTATTATAATTTAATAAATAGAGCGGATAAAGTCCACTCACTTAGAGTAAAAAATACTGAGTAAAACCAATGCAAAATAAAGCTAATATAGGTAGGCATATATTTATTCTCTAATAAATTCGCTTTTAGAGAAATTCAGAAAAGGACTTAAAGAAGTTATTGATTCTTTTGAGAGAGCAAAAAAGTATATGAAAATATATTGATTATATATAATAGCTATGGAAATTTATCAATCATACGATAAACGTACGTTAAAAATTGAAATTAAGTAATCAGTAATTAAAAGTAGGAACGAAATATAATTTATTCACATAAATTTTATTAATAATTTAGGGTATTTCCATTATTTAATTAAACATTTCAAGCAATTAAAACAGGAAACAAAATGGGAAATTGTTGTACCAATGATTAAGTTAAAGACAAAGAAATGTCAATTAATTTATAGGTAATTTAAATAGAACATTTTTAGGATAATTTTGGATAATATTAATTAAAAGTTAGAAAATTTATTAATTTTTACTCAAATGTCAATGCAAAGAGATATTTCAACGATGGAATTTTAATAACAGGTGAAGAATCAATAATTGTATAAAGATCTGTAATCAAATCCAGCTAGTAAGAAGGAGATATTCAGAGCGATTATTCGCATTTAAGCCTTTGCGAGAGGGTAGATTGCCAGGCGAAAGGTTTAGCAGCAATATGGTTTTATTAGCTCTAAAGTGATTAGAACCAGTCAATAAATGGCTTGAATATTAATAAACTATAGAAAAATAATAATATAAAGTGATATAAATCTTCTCAGATTTTTATCACCCTTTACTTTCAGTTTAAACTGCTAATTTAAAATGGCATATTTTTAGCAACATCCAAACTACGATAATAGACTAGTCCAATCGATAAAGCAGAGATTAGGTCCATTTAATTACGAACCAGTTCTATTCAATAATATCAAAATAAATAGGGAGTTCAGACCAATGATGTTGCTTGAAAATGGAGCAAAATATGAGGGTGAGTGGGATGTGAAAACTGACTCTCGTGATTAATTGTAAAAGTGTACATACTTATTTTACTCTTTAAATCTATTTTAAATAGTTAAAATGTGATGGCAAAGGATTATAGATTTGGGCAGATGGTTCACTCTACGAAGGTTACTGGAGGCGAGATAAGGCAAATGGCCGTGGCAGATTAATTCATGCTGATGGGGATGTATACGAGGGAGAATGGCTTGATGACAAGGCACATGGTAAGGGGAAGTACTATCACACAGATGGAGCAAAGTATGAAGGAGATTGGCAAGAGGATAAACAGCATGGACAGGGACTGGAAACCTGGCCAGATGGGGCGAAGTATCAAGGGTAGTACTAAGATGGAAAGAAGCATGGCTATGGCAAATTTATATGGGCTGATGGATCTACTTATCAAGGTTAATTCCTTGATAACAATATCCATGGCTAAGGCATCTACACTTTAATAAAGTTAATAGTTCAAACATAATTTTTTAGATTTTTTCTCTTAAATTGAGTATTTTAGTAATACTTGGGCAGATGAGCGACAATTCAATGGCGAATGGTTGAATAACAAAATGCACGGGCAGGGTGTCTTTACCTGGTCAGACGGTAGAATGTATAAAGGAGAGTACTAGGATGATAAAAAACAGGGTTATGGAGTGTTCACTTGGCCAGACGGCAGAAAATACGAAGGAAATTGGCACAATGGCAAATAACATGGAGAAGGACTTTACCATAATCAAAATGGAGAATTGAAAAAGGGCGAGTGGAAAGAGGGCAAAAGAGTCAGATGGCTGAGATAACATACAATATAATTTAATACCATATTTGTTATAATGATTATATAATTTCTTTTAAAATGGCTGAAAGATCAAGATAATTGAGTTGAGATATGACTTAAAGTGCCTGTCATGAAAATATAAATTAAAGAATAAATAAGTCAATTTAGATATTGATAAAAGACTAATGTAAAAGTTTTTTTTCCAGAAATAAACATACGCCTAATCTTAGTAAATACAAATGGATGTAATTGAATAAAATTTAAGTGGAATAGGGTAAGAAAAATAAATAAAGTAATATCAATTACAATTTAATGAAATGAAATCATTTGTATAGAGAATTCAATGATTTTATTTTATTAAATAGAGAAAAACAAAAAATTTCATTCTTAATTGTTCAGTCTATTGAATCATCACTACC
Organism: Oxytricha trifallax; assembly: GCA_000711775.1. NCBI lineage: Eukaryota > Ciliophora > Spirotrichea > Sporadotrichida > Oxytrichidae > Oxytricha > Oxytricha trifallax. The sequence goes on along the minus strand of ARYC01003304.1, from coordinate 15,697 downwards.
TATAGTAAAGTATTTTTAATTTTAATTTTGTCTTAAAATCGCACAGATTAGCATAATTACTCAAATATACGAAAATAATAATTATTTTGATTTTAATTTATTTTTTCAAAATTAATTTACTTAATGGAATAATAAATTAAATTATATTATATTTCAACAGATAAATAATGAGTAATTTATTTTTATTCTCTGCAATCACATTTTTAAGTTAACAATTTATATCTCAAGAACGTTATTCCGTGAATGGAATGTTTAATTTTTATTTTAATAAATTATATGATAACAACATTGTTTATTTAAAATGATTTATATATTGCTTTGAAATGCTTCAAATATGCATATTAAAACGAATATTTCTAAAATATAATTGAAATAAAGATATTCAATTAAAGGTAATAAATTTGCCAAAATTTCATTGTTCATTCGACATACTCAACAGTAAACTTTTATCTTTTATATTTAGAATACTATTTATTTATTCTATCGCAGGAGAGACATAAATAGATTTCAATTTTGGTATTTTTAATCAAAGATTTTTCAAAATTTATAATTAATTAATGTTGATAAAACAATGAGAAAAATATAGTAATAGTAGTATTCCAGTAACTTTTAATTTCTTAAAAAATGAAGATCAGTATTTTAGTTTAGCCCAATATATAACTTCTTAATAATTCGCAAATATATAATTTATTTTTATTAAAGTTAAAAAAGTTTAAATACTTAAGCAATATTAAAATAAAGAATAGCTTAATTTTTACATTTTGGAATTTTGTTATCAAGTAAACATAATCTCTTAATATTTTATGGCTAAATATAATTGCATATCATGTACAAATTATATTTTTTAAGTTTTATTACCAGTTCTATTTTTATAGTTATGCTATAATATATTACAATATTATTAAATAGGTGATTTTAGATGATTCTTATATTATTCTCACATAATACTCCCCCATATATCTTTATAGCTTGACAATATAATTTTAATTTATTTAGGAAACTCACTTAAACTTAACACCATTACTAAACATGTCTACCAACAAAACCCCAAAAGGCGGCCGCTCATCCCCCGTCAAGCAGAGAACTCTCAAGAACAACAACGATGTCAACAACAGCAACTTGAACGCATCTCAGCAGCAAGACACCGAGTACGTGCTCTTGGACAAGCAGCTCATCAACGGACTTACTGAGAAGGACGTCGAGATTGATCATCTCAAAACCACTGTTGTCGCACTCCAAGAGAAAGTTGTGGTAAGTATTCTAAAAAAAGATATAAAAGCAGAGGGAGGTATTGCAATAAGGTGCGATGAAGTAGAGGGGATATGTGGAAGAGATATAAATTCAAGAAAAGCAAAATGGAAATTAATTTAGCAGAAAATGGAGTTAGATAAAAATGAGAAATTATTAAAAGGATGATACTAAATAAATTGGATACACCATTAAACTACATAAAAAAGAATATCTTCACACATATCTCTACAAAGCATTAATCTTATGCATAACCAACAATCAGATATAACAATATTAATATGACAAATTATCTTTACACTCTTTGTTCTATAGGTTATTGACGACATGAAATTGGATGTTCAACACCATTATTTAAACAGGCTTATAAAAAGAGATTTGCAAAAACGATAACTTCTAATGCAAAATTTTATTGCTAAGAAATTTATTATTTAACACCACAAAGAGTTAACAGCTCATTCTGAAGTTAAGCGCCATGAACTCTAGGTACATATCACAGAAACTTCAGTGACCATCCATAAGGATATTAAATTGCGTTTTATTTCTAAATTTAAAAATAAACACAACATATATGCAACCATTCAGTTGTGCTTATATTTTAATTTAGCTTAAGGATACTGAGGTCCACAACAACTACCAGAGTGAATTAATCGTCGAGAACGACGGTCTCAAGAGAGAAATCTAATCTTTGAAGGAGCACCAAGCCAGACGCGAAAGAGATCACCTCCAGACCCTTGAGGACACCCACCGCGCTCACAAGGCTCAAGTAGATAGAATGAGTGATGAGCACTCTCATAAAGTGCAAACTTTGACCAAGGAGCACCACGACAAGCTCGAGACTCAGGAGAAGGAGAACCACGAAAAACTCACTCAGGTAAATCATGATTGTTAGTAAAAGATTGCACAGTTGAATGATGAGCACAGTCGCAAGATCAACGCTCTCACTGATGACTACAATAGAAAGGTCAGCAATCTTACTGATGAGTGCAACCGCAAGGTAAATATTGTTAAGGCATAAAGAATTAAAATGAGCATTAAATTTTAGTAAACTAGACAGAAAAACCAAAAATAATAATGGATATTTATAATGCATTTGGCAATAATTTGACTGATGAATATAATCATAAGACCCAACAAATGAGCGATGACCACCATCGTAAAATGGAAGAGGCCAAGAACGAGTTCCACAAGAAACTCGATGAGGCTGAGAGAGATCACAAACAAAAGATGGACGAACTCAGAAACGAGTTAGAACAACAAAGAATCACCAAGGATGCCAGAATTCAATTAATTTTATTAGTCAATCATATTATGCATTAAAATATCAGATCCTATAAATTGTTAGTATCTTTATCTTAAAATTTTCAAAAATCCATATCAAAATATAATTTTATATTTATTTTATTGATTAGAACACTAGAGTCTGACTTAGAGACCTAAAGAGCCACCTTCGAGAGAAGAATCGATAGTCTTGAGCAAACAATCAAGAGTAAGTTATTTTCAAAATATTTATATTTCAATTATAGGACAACAACAAACTATCTTGACTCTTCAATCTACCATCATTGAACTCAAGGAAGTCATCACCCAAAAACTTGAATAATATAGTCTAATGATATTTTTAATATAATATTATAAATTATCAAAACTTGATGTTGAGGATCAACTTGAGAAGACCAGACAACTCCTTGCTAACATTGATGCTCAAAAGGATCAACTCCTCAAGGAACTTGAAACTGCCTCAGACTACATTCAATAATTAAATTCAACAAATTGTGCATGAACCCTATATTTCATCATATATCATACTATATCGCTTTTTATTCGACATTTATCTTAATAAATTCTCGAGCTTGAAGAGAAAGTGTACAAGGCAAACAAGACTTCCCTCGAATTATTGAGACAACTAAAGGATGCCGAGGTTGAAATTGAGACCTTGAAGAACTACATCATCGAGTTGAAGCAAAGAATCGCAGTCTACATCCCAGTGAAGGACGATGTCATCGACCGCAGACTTGCTGAGTTCATCAACAACTACCCAGAGAGACAAAAGCTCAAGATCATGTTCATGAGAGAGTCAGAGGGTGTCTATCAATTCGGCACCAAGAGAGTCGCAGTCAGAGTTGACAAGGACAAGATCAACATCAGAGTTGGAGGAGGATATTTGTCTATTGATGAATTCTTGGATCAGTACACCCCAGGTGAACTTGACAAGCTTGAGAGAAAGGACCCACTCAAGAAGTTCAAATTAAATCAAAATTACATCTTCTTTTAAAAAATCATACTCTTATTAACTCTGTAATTTAATGAGTTTATGAATTAAAAAAGTTCTCTGAAAAGATTGCCATCCAAAAGACCATTGTCGGCAAAGAAATCAGAGAAAGCTCTCCCATCAGATCCCCAGACAGAGCTAGCTCACCTAAGAGAATGCAATGAGCAAGCTATCTCATTCCAATTCATTATATATTATGACAAGTAACCACAAGAATACTTAGATACAACCAAATAATAAATCAGATATTTTTCATTTATAATTCAATATTACTATCTATAAATTGGCAATGTATTTGCATTGTGTTCATTTAACAAACATCATACTGAAAATCATAAATATTAGATATAATGTTTAAAATTTAGATAATATTATATTAAATAATATGAAAATAATTTTATCAATAATTAATTATAATTGGAATGAATTTAAGGTATATTGAGTTATTTTATAACAAAGAATAAACGAGTTATTGAAGCTTAAAACATTAGTTAAACTATTTTGCTTATATGACATTATTTAAAGTTTATATTTATTTAATAAATTCAATCAAGTCTACCTAGTGAGGAAATTTGAGCATCTTACTTTAATTTAGGATCAAACATTGTCTTAGTAAAGTCTGATGAATCCAAATTTATATTACTTTGAGAAAATGTGTGAACAGCATTAAATATTTATTTACACTAAGTTTAGGTTTTACCATATTTATTAAAGGTAATTGTTGGTGTTATCTTGCGAGTAAGGTCCATGATAGTTCAACTAGAAACTACTGGTATCTTATCCCTAGTTTCCACTCACTCCTAATACTAGCATATATATTCCTCCTGTTATGACCAGTGCCACAATCAGAATTACAGCGTAGATGACAAAGAGCTTTGATCTATCGAGAGTGAGAAGGAACTGACTTTGTTCTGTTGTCTCCTGATTCAAAAACTAACCTAATTTGGAGTCTTATGTAGCTTATTGCTCTTCTTTAGATGGTGCTGGCTAAGTAGTCGAATTGTTTGTGGTCACATGCATGTTATTCTGTGAAATTGTGCCTTGATCCTGAATAATAAAATACACATAGATATATCCTGCAATATTCCGTTTCTTATCAGAGATGACTATCTGCTTCCTAGATCCAAACTCAAGCATGCAGAGTAAATAGTTTGCATGTTCTCTTAACTTTTAAAAGCTTTGTTCCCTCTTAATTTTCTTTGCTACTACCTCTTCCTCTAAGCTTTCAATAGCTCTTAATGAGTTTGATTGAAATCTTGATTGTTTTAGAGCTGTGATGGTCCACCAGATATGTAGGTTAAAAATGAACCAGTCACTGTCGATTGAGTTTTACCCTCCTAATCCATAAACTATTTGGAAGTTTATTTCGCAAGATCTAAGTGTGGCTAAATTTGGGAATCATTATTGTAACCTTCTATAAAGCAATCTTGACTGTTTAAATCATCGTTTTAAATCAAAACTGAAAGTTCGTCGTCCTCTTCATCTTTTTATTCTTTAAAGGAATTTTGATATTCTAGAGCCTTTCTCCTTTTTAAAATTTATGATTCAAGATCTTCCTCTTCATTACTGCTGTATGACATAGTCATATCTTCGCAACCATCTTGAAGTTAACTTAAATTATAATTCACTGAGTATTTTATACTAATGGAGTATTATTTATTAATTATACTTATTTTATAATTATAAGTTTACTGTTGTTTTAAACAAATGAACTGTAGACGAAAGATTTGTTAGCTCTTAATGTTGTTTTTATTACTTTTGACTATTTAATTGGCTGATTATCACCAAATTTCTAAAATGGCTTTTCATCTTCGAATTTTGGTGTATTGCTTCCACTATTTTGGGGTTATTGACATTATCCAAATAGTTATTAATTACCGTCTAACAAGCCTTCCATCTTCAATCCACACAAAATATTTATTTATTAATGCGCTATTTTTATTTTATCTCACTCTATTTGGCTTAAATTTATCATAAGCGCTTAAATAAATGCTATTCCATTATTATAGCAAATTTTATTCTAATTAATTTTTAAATTAAAACTCTAAAATAATTTCATGAAGAATATTTTTACTTGAGTTGATTTAAGAAACATTATGATGATTTTTATTCTAAAATATTTTTATTTACTTTAAATTATGAACTATAATTAGAGAATTACGTAAATATAATAAAATCTAACTTAAATTAAGACAGAAAATTAAAAAATGACAAAAAAAGTTGGGCTATATGAGATGGGCAGAGAACTCGGCAAGGGAGCTTTTGGCTTGTAAGTCATGTCAAAATTCTAATGTGCCATATTTCAACCAATTGTTTGATTTATATAACGAAATCTTAAATATTAAATTCAAACGAAATCATTCTTATATCAATTTATATATATAGAGTGAAGCAAGCAACTAATTCAGAAACTGGAGAAGAAGTAGCAATCAAAATTTTAGATAAAGAGAAGATAAAATAAGAAGATTTAGGTGAAAGCATTAAAAAAGAGATATCTTTTGAAATATTACATAGTCACATTTTCTTTTAAACTATAGCGCCTCACTTGATAAATTATGCAAACTGTTTTTCATATTTTATTGAGAAGGGGTAACTTAACTCTTTTTTACGTTACTATGATGAAAATGATTAATCATTAGAATATTGTCAAATTAAAGGAAGTTTTGGCAAGTAACTCCAAAATATATTTGGTCCTTGAGTTAATTAAAGGAGGTGATCTCTTTGACCATATTAAGGGTAAAGTTTATTGGTATTTTCAATAATTCTATAGAAAATAGGGGACTTGATGAGGACACAGCAAGGTGATACTTTATCTAGATAATAAAGGGTGTTGAATATTGTCATAATAGAGGGATATCGCATAGAGACTTAAAACCAGAAAATATTCTGATTAATGAAGAAGGAGTTGTGAAAATTAGTGATTTTGGTCTCTCTGTATTTTGCAAAAGGCTTCAATAGGGTCCAAATCTTATGCATACAACTTGTGGTACTTTGAATTATATAGCTCCAGAAATTGTTAAAAATACAGGTTATGATGGGCAGATGGCTGATATTTGGGCCTGCGGAGTCATATTGTATTTTATGATGACTGGGTTGAGACCATTTGATGATGATTCTGTGCATAAACTTCTTGACAAAATTATAGTGGGAGATTTTAGGTTTCCTTAAGATGAACAAAAGGTGATTAGCGATGAAGCTAAAGATCTGGTGAAATGTATTCTCAATCCAAATCCTAGAAAGAGATAAAGTATAGTGATGATTTAATAGAATAATTAATATTAATGACTTTAATGATTTTTTTAGTTTACACAATTGAAAATATCAAGATGCACCCATGGATTTAAATAAATGAGGATTTGTTTTCGAAGAACTGGTCAGAGTCTGATATATTTCCAGGGATGAATAATATTCCTGATGAAATGTCAAGTAATCAAGGAGGGGTAGCTTTTAGTTAAGGTTAATCCCCATCTAATAATGGCATGACAATGACAAATAATAATTTGATAGGAATGAATAACATGCCCCCTTCTGACTAGGTATCTTTCAGCAGTATGTTTTAATAGAATAACATGGGACAAGTTAACTAAGTTAATCTGGTTAATAAAAGAAACCAGAATGGGCCACAAATTTCAAACTGCTTTGAGCTTCTTAACTTTCTGCATGGATAAGCACTTTCTAATATTTTCGAAATTAAACCTAAGAAAAAGGACCCAATATCATTGACGAGTCCATTTGCTAAGAAAAAACAGCCATTTAAGATTCATTAGAATGGGTCATTACTGCCTTTCTATTTTTATACAAAAGAAGAGCCTTAGGAAATCTTTGACTAAATATTAGAGGAAATTACGAAATTCTAAGATCCTATCATCATAAAACAATTTTTAAATAGCCTGACAATTTTTTAACGTACTCAACTTTTTTTTAATTTTTTGAAAATCATCATTCCAGACAGTTAACAATAAAAAATAACTGCTACTTACTACAAAGTGAAGCCAACTGTGGGAACTCAGTCAGCACGCTCAAAATCCCCTATGAAACGTTCTATTGGGAAGTCTGGATCATCTAGCGGTTTTACAACAGAAGAACAAGCCAATAAAATAGTCGAGGTTGTGTTTTAGATTGTCAAGATATCCAAATCTGTTTCTTTGGGGACATTTACAATAAAATATGCTATTACTGTATAAATATAGCTACTTACATAGTTTTTAATTTTTATGTATTTGAATTTACCAGATAAGATGTAAGAAAAAATTTACTTTAAAACAAATAATCATTTTCTAATTTTAGGGAAGCGTAGAGGCATTTGACGAAGTTTTAATAGCGATGTCGCCAGTTATAAAGAAATATAAAATTGTGGCTAATAATTGAACAATAACAAAAAAAGAGTTTTCAAATACTCAATTTTAGATAAACATTAACAGTACTATATAAGAAAAAATAGTAATATAATTATCTATAAAGCACAATATTCAACTATAAATTGTATGCTTGCGTTTCAAATTTAATTACTTTTAGATCATTTAGAATTTATGATTTATATATATTTAACTCATAAAACATTCTAATAAATACCAAAGAAAGCGAATAAATTATATTTTTGAGGGAATCTAAGTTAAAATATATATGAAAAGAAACATCTTTTATCATTAATTTCAGATATTTTTATAAATTAAGCAAGATGTAATAAAATTCCACGCAATCCCAAGTAACACATTTCTTCCTCGAAATTCATTTTTAAATTCACTTTTTAGGCTGATTTTAGCGGAGAAATTTAATTATATATAGTAAGAACTATTAAATATTTGCATTTATATGGTATTATACGTAGATTTATAATGCCATAAATATTTTGGAGTGAGCATTTCAACATCTACGAATACAAGTTAGCAGTAGACATAAAGTCCAACGAAATTGACAATGGAGCAATAAATGATGATTTAACAATAATTACTTATTCAGCAACAATAATATTGCTATAATTAAGGAATATAGAAATGCAGACTAATAATTTTGATTTAGTATAGAGAATTTACCTTAAAATTTATTAAGTATGCAATAGTAAAATGGGAACGGGGGCGCTGTTGATAAACAAAATCCTATTCGGATTTAGAGTTGGATGATGCCTAAAAATCTATCATGCATTTAAGAAGCAGATGAACTAGCAGAGGATAAAACTGAAAGTGTTATTAATAAAAGCCAGTTCTAATTCATGTTCGATTAATCTAAAGTGGGATCACAATTAAATACATAAATGTACTTATTTTAAAAACTTTCATGCATTATTCGCTAAATATTTCTCAATGATTTATGAAAATGTTAATTATTCATAAAAAATATCACAATTTGACTAAGGAAAACTTTCCCCAAGAACAGGTGGGTTTGATTTGTCATACGATATGTCTCCTCCAAAAGATGGGAACATATACAAATTAACTTCAAGAATGAATGAATCTTGGACTGTCAATAATATTTCAAGAATAACAGGGGCAAAGATGGACATCTCAAACTCAAATTTATAAGTTTAATTTTTTTTACAGTTTAATAGGCAATTAAACTTTATTATTACTATAATTTAAATAGAATTTCTGTGATGATTCAAAGATGATGGAGCTCTTATAAAACGAAAACGAGAACATTTTTGAAGAAATAGACATGGGGTAAATCGATGAGGAAGACCGCCCATTTTTATTGATAGATAAAGATACAGGTCGCGTTTATGATATGAGAAACGAAACCCATTTGCGCAGATTGAATGAAAAACAAAGTAAGCTAACCACAGATCTCAACACCTCGACAAACACGAGCACAACAGGAAGCAATAAGGCTTGGGGTGATTGGTGGAAGCAAAAACATGCCAATAATTAAGACTACTTGATTGCTGCAGAGTATGGGAACATAGAAGATGTCAGAAAACTTCTTGACAAAGAAAAACTTTAAGATTTGGCCGCTGATATTAATCACAAGGGTTTAGATAATTGGACTGCACTGCATTTCGCAGCAAACGAAGGAAAATTAGACTTAATTAATGAGTTACTTTCTCATAAAACGGAGATAGAAGTAGAGTGTCAATCTTCAATCTTGAGAACTCCTTTACATTAAGCAGCTATTCGTGGTCACACTAACATTGCTAGAGCCTTGATAAACGCAAAAGCTGATAAAAATGCAAGAGATTTCGATGAAAACACACCACTTCACTACGCAAGTGAATATGGGCATATAGAGTGCATTATCTATTTAGTGAAGGAAGCTGAGGCAGATCCCTAGACTAAGAACAAGTTTGGCTACATTCCCTCTGATATCGCTTAAAACATGCAGATTAGACAGCTGTTTGAAACCATCCTACCTAGACTATACAGACCTCAAAATGAAGAAGAGAAAAGTTTCTATGGTCGTGTTGCCTATAATGGGGTACTAAGACACAATGATAGAGTCAATAGTGTCTAGAAACTCATGTAAAGCTATAAAACTGTTGATAAATTTTTGCAGACCAATAATAAGTAAGTTTTGTATAAATGAAAAATTCAATATGTCTAAACTTATTCTAAATGCTTTCTCATGCATAATCTAACATTTTATTTTCTTTAGTAATGAAGAAATTCTGATTAAAAAACTAGAAGAGTAAGAAGCAAAGGCTGCTGGAAAGTAAGTTCTAGGACAACCTTAAGAAGAGTAAAACAAATTGAAGAAAATAGAGAAGCATGAGAAAAAATGGAAATAAAAATTCATCAGAATTTGGCAATCCCTAATTATTTTGGTTTTAAACTTTTTCTGAGACCAATATATCTCTTTAATGGGATTTAAAATTTATGATGAAAAATAGTTTAAATCTATATGAATACAACGAAGACTTAAATAGAGAGTTAGAAAATTCAAAGAATTTAGACTTTGAAGACTCAGTTGGTCCAAACAACTTCGTTCCAGTGATGAAATTAGGTTAAGGAAGTTTCGGCTAGGTTTACTTGGTCGAGAAAATGACTGTTAAGTAAGATGGCTAGATATTGCTTGATTATCAATGAAATTAAAAATCTGCGAATTCATATAATACTTTTCGAATAAAATCATGATATCTTATAGATCATACTTCATTATTAGAACTTTTTAGAAAGTAAAGTATAGACTGAGAAATTTTATTTAATTCTGCAATAGTAAACACAGGGAAGCTTTATGCAATGAAAATTTTAAACAAAAAACAAATATTGGGAAACAATCTGGTAAAATATGCAAAAACTGAAAGAGATGTGCTTTCATACACCAAACATCCTTTTATCGTTGGACTTAAATATGCATTTATTATTAATTCTCTATAAAAGAGGTTTCAAATTTAGGAAATTAATTAATTAGAGTATAATTAAAATAATGCATTCTAAACACCAGAGAAGTTATTCTTATTGTTAGATTATGCACCAGCTGGTAATATGAGTAGAACTTTGCATAAAGACAAGAGATTTACTGAAGATAGATCAAGGACAATTTTTATTTATTCTCATATTTAGCCAATTAAAATTTAATTAATACCATAATGATTTGAATATTAATTTTTTAAAAATTATAGGATGTACCTGGCAGAGTTAATCCTAGCTCTTGAAGATTTGCACAAGAGAGATATTATATTTAGAGATTTAAAGCCAGATAATATTGTATTTGATGAAGATGGGCATGCTTTGCTTACTGATTTCGGTCTCTCTAAAGAAGGTGTCATGAATAATTCCTAAGCTAATTTCACATTATATTTATTTAAATATTTTTTTAGGTAATCACTCAATTTGTTTCAAATTGGGGTTTTCGAAATACTATATAATTTATAATAAGCTAGAAGTTTCTGCGGATCTCCTGCATATTTAGCTCCAGAAATGTTGAAAAGGTCAGGTCACGGTAAATCAGTCGATTGGTATTTACTTGGGTGTGTTTTCTATGAAATGCTTGTTGGTATACCTCCCTATTACTCAAATAATAAGTAAGCATCAGTTAATTTAATCTTAATGATTTTTATACCAAAAGTATTAAGGGTGGTGGGGTATTTTAAACTAAATATAATTTTAATCTTAATATTTATTAATTGATAAGCATCTATTTAAATCATAAACTTCTTTATAGGGACTAATTGTATCAAAATATCTAAAATGGACCTTTGAAACTACCAAATTTCCTTTCTGAAGACGCCAGAAGTTTACTGATAGCTGTATATTAAATTTAATTATAATATTTTCTCAATTTAGTTACTAAACAGAAACCCCTACAAGAGACTGGGGTCAGGCAAGAGAGACGCAGATGAAATTAAAGATCATCCATTCTTCGCCCCTGTTAATTGGCAAGACGCTCTTGCAAGAAAATTAAAAGTGCCAAAGCCATATATTAAGAAAATGATCAAGCAAGATTTTCCAAATGAAAAGGTTTATGGGAGGGGTGCCTTCGATGAAAGCTTGAAAAACCAAAATAGACTTACTTCTCATATTTATTTCTATTTTAGATGGGTAATCTGAACATAAATAATGGGAATTATCTTCATTAATAATAGTAATGATAATAGACTCAATGATTGGAGTTTCATTCATAAATGAATAAAACCAGAAGAAATTGTGCGGTTAAAGCCAAGGTTCTTACTATGCATCATCTCATCTTATGTCATCTAAAATCAAATTTATAATTCTTATTCAAGTAATCAAATGTTTCACTAAATTTATGAGTATAATTATTAATGAATCCTAATATTTGGTTTGTTGTAATTATTCGCGAAGCTATCAAAATTAACAGTAATATTATATGAAGTGAGGGAGCTCTTTACAATTTTAATTTAGTATATTTAAACCATTACAAACTTGTAAAATAATAACTTAAAAAAATTAAAGGATAAATATAGGGATTTCTTTTTAATTTTATTTATTCTGCATATATTATCTTTTTAATTATAAGTAAACAACTTGAAAGAATTTTATAAGCGAACAGTTTATTAGATAATTAAAGTTTGATATTTTTGCGAGAATAAATTGATAAATATATCAATAAATTATAATTATTACATTAAATTAAGTTGAGAATGTTTAAAGTTTAATAGAATCAATAGTAGTAATAGTAAAGCGCAACTTAGAATAATTAAGAATCACAGTCTACTATGAGCAGCAGCTCGGCTTATCAAAAATCTATTTCCTCAAAGAACATCATCTAAAATATTGCTGCTATATCAGGGAACCCAAAGATTGATGTATATTATAAATAAAATCTGTAAAATAGGACACATTTTAATTGTTTTATTCCCGATTTCATAATATTTTAAAATGTTATGAGACTCAAAACCCCAAAACCCCTTAATGAGGTTTATAAGTGCTTTGATTTGTAGGGAATTTGTTAGGGGTTGGGGTTATTAATTAAATGCGAGACTTAAATTGTAAGCTTTGGGGTCTATTTATGATGAAGAGTATATAGATTTAGTGTTTAAACTGCGTTATGGAATGTATAGTGAATAACTCAAACCAGTACTGAACTATAAGTCTATTGCACTGTTCTTAAAGCGTGTCCCTCAACTGTTCGTTCTCACTGCTTGAAAGCTGTTTAATTAAAGCAATAATAGCTGAATTCTTAGCCTAAGAGGAAGTCTAAGTTTCTATAGAAGCATATTGACTATCATTAATGAAAAACTTTGAAGTATTGGGCTCAGTTCTCTCTCGACTAACGAGCTATTATGTTTCATCGCCAGTTCCCTGAGTTTAAGATCTCTTCAAATCTGTTGCAAACATTTATAAACGAAACGGTATCTCTTACAAAGGTGTAAATCGTATCAAGAGAATTGATTTCACTCTGCCATTTTACAACAACAACTTAAATTATATTTATAATTAAATGCAGAGAGCCTAATAGAATAATATTAAGTTTATTCATGCTGACGAGGATGTGTTTACATTCAACACTTTCATCTAGAAGTCTTGGCATAAGAGGCATAGTAATATAGAAGTATATGGCTAGAAAGTCAATGTATAAACAATGGCAATTCTTGTAGTTATTATCGAGGATACTGGTTTAGAATCTTATGTTATTCATCCTCACTCTATTAAGACAGAGCAGTATATTAAGTTCATAGAGCAGCTGAGAGAGAAGTACCCTTAGTAAGAGATTATACTGTTTATTGATAATTTTTCTGTTTATAAAACTAAAGAAACAAGGAACAGTTATGAACAACTTATTCAACGTGCCTTACAGTCCATAGTTTAATGGAATTGAGTTCTACTGGGGTATATTAAAAGGTCATCACAAGAAACTGCTGCTATACCACTTGATGCATGACCTACCTATCGATACAATAGATTTTATTAAAAGCTCAGCGAAGAGAATAGATAATTTATTAGCTTAAAATTGTGCTAAAGAAGGGAGAGTGAATGTATATAAATAAGTTTTTTAGTTAAGTGAATGAATATATAAGTCACATTTAAAATTCTTTAGAGGGAGCTGGCTTCTCTTTCTTTTCTTCTATTTCTTGCTTCCCTCCTCCTAAGTTTCTTCTCTTGCTGCCAGCTCCAGCATCTATATTCTTTGACTCTGGAGGCTAAATATTTGAATAAAGTCTCTTGCTAACTTCATATTTTGTCTGCGACTTTCGCTCTCTGTGAAGCTTACTCTATTCCTTCATCAAGAAGATGCCAGTACCAGATTTTTCTAAAGAGTTAAGCTACTAATCTTACTTAAAATATAAAGGTGCTTCTGCAGCTCTGATAGCCAGCTCTAACTTATCTTGATCCCTTGTTTGTCTTTATCTTCTCAAGAGATGCTGTACCTTTTCTTATGAGATTCTTGAATAATTTCTTTCAAATAATCACCTTTAATTGTTGCAAGTATGCCAAAGAAAAGTTTCTTTCAGGCAGTTTATTTGACAACTGCTTCTTAATAGGCAGGTACAGCGAAACTTCTGGGTCATTCATAGCATCATCATATAAGTTAGTCACTGAGATTTCTGGATAGTGAATCTCTGCAAACTTTACATCTTAAGTTTTCAATGCTTTCTTCTCTTCGCAGAGGATCGCCCTTAGAAATGAAATTTTGGTACCTTCCATCGTTGGCAAGAACAAACCAACTACATAATCATGATGAGTTACTATGAGTTTATTACCTTGCTGCACCAGGTAGCGGTGCAAATCCTCCTTGCTTCTAAATCTCTGAATCAATTCTTGCTTGCACTCTTTTCATTACATCATTCATTGACTCCATCTTGTTTACAGATCTAAGAAATGATATTCAAATTTAAGTTTATTGATTTCAATTATTTACCTCTGTAAAAACTTACTATTAAATATGGGCATCCTATAGGAGGTCAACCTCTTAGAAGGATATGGAGAAAATTTTGAGAACTGGTTTCAAACTTGAGAGATTGATATCAATTTCTACTGTTATAGTTCCATATTTTTGATTTAAATTGGTACGTACTTAATTAGGAGCAGCTCCTAAAATGCTAGTACTTAATTAGGAGCTTTAATTAATGCTAGTACTTAATTAAGAGCACCCTAATTTTAATCATAAAATGACAAAATACCTCCTAAAACAGTACGTACTTAATTAGTTGCACCTCCTAAATTGGTTCGTGCTATAATCAACTTATTATTGATAGTTAAAATGGTTACTTTCTCACCATATTTAGAGCTGGTTCGTCTCTTAGCACTCATATTTCTTCTCTTATACTCTAGAAACTTTTCCTTGAAACTTTTAGGCTTGGAAAGCTCTCATATAAGCTCTCATTTATAGAGGCAGTTTTATAATTTTAAATTATAATTAAAAATGAGCGCTAACATTTCAAGCAACAGCACTTCCATCAAACTAACTGAGACTTACCTTTGGCGTCAATAAAAAGTGTGATAACTGTGAGATAAATTCTCATAAGGAACTACCAGAGCTAACAATTGAGGTCTCTGTTATTAAAGTAGAAATTAATAATAGAAAAAAATGGCAAACAAGTGTGTGGGACACAGAGAAGAGGAGAAAAGTATTAATGAAATTCCTATACAAACTGAAGAAGCTAAAGTCTATTTTTGTGAGCTATGTGAGAGAGATTTTGCTCATAAATCAAGTTGGTACAGACAAAAGAAAGAGCATAGAGAAGCCAAGCCCACTGTAACTTAAAGCATGATAAAATAGATGGAAAGTATGACTGCTTTGAGTGCCATAAGCAATACTCTCATACAAGAGACTTGAAGAAGC
>ARYC01003303.1:0-13202 GCA_000711775.1 Oxytricha trifallax | reverse complement strand
GTTTGATAGCAGCGATAGCAGTTGATAGAGTGATATCCACTCAAATAATTGAAGGAGCATTCGATTCAGTGCTTTTCGAAAACTTTATATATCAGACGCTAAGAAGTATAAGAACTGACAAAGATCTATGCAATAAGAAGGTGGTGCTATTAATGGATAATGCCATTATTCATAAGTATTCTGAGATGCTTGCGACCGCTCATCGCTTCAAAGTCAACGTACTCTTCAATGCAGAATACTCGCCCTGGCTCAACCCAATCGAATAGTTGTTTGCATACATCAAGAAGAACCTCAAGCAGCAGAACATTAACAGCAAGTAAGCATACTCTCATAACAAACTTATAGAGTGCAGCTGGTTAAGCGCATCCAAGAAATAATAAAAAACATGAGTGAGAATGATGTTCGAGGACTCTGGGCATTCAGTATCAAGAAATGGATACATACTCTGAGGTATGGCTTTGTATGGGATTCTACTCAAAAACAAGAATTGCATCATACATTGAAATTTCTATAAGGGGTTATACCTAATGTATTGTCATTTTTACTGCTTATGCTATTGCTGCTGCTCTTACTTCTGTTATTAATACTGTACTTAATATTAATCTATAAATGCATGTGTATTACTCGAAATCGCAGTTTGCATAAGTCTGCTCATACAAGTGTGAATTCTTGACGAGTGGCATCAAATTCTGTACAATCTAACGCTATATACCAAAATACTATACACTCAAGTTGAACACCAGAGGAGTTGAACAACATAGGCTATAATTGAACAAAAATTGGTTTAAAACCACATATTTCAAGAATTGAATGGGTTGGTGAGAGAGGAGATGCTCTGAGCATCATGCTATCCAGTTTGATAGGAAATCAGCAAAAAACTAGCAAATTCGCAACTTCTGCTCGATTTTTTTGACCAGCAGCGATTTGCAGGTACTGCTGCAGTATTGAGCATTATGACTACAGAAACTTGCAAAAATTTGACCAGCAACAACCATTTTCAAGATTTTTGACCACTCTGCTCCAAATTTGGCTTGGTCACCGCATATTTGTGAAAAGTGACTTATAATACCAAATTCAGAGTAAAAACTGCGATTTTTTTAGATTTTGACCACTACTCTGGTCATTTGGGTGCAAATCATGCAGTCTGGTCACTTTTGGTGCAAATCTCAGCTTTGACCACTATTCTGGACACTTGAGATAAAATCATGCATTTTGGCCACTTTTTTGACCGCTCTGCTCGAATGGGAGAGACATACATATAAATTCATAAATTTTGACCACGAATAGTAAAGCTGGTCATTTTCACTGAAAATACAGAATTTGGTCACTTTAGAAGAGTTCATTATGATGCATGTCTGTTTTGACACAAAAACCTAATAAAATTTGCTAATTCAGTAAAAAATATAGCAGAGTGGCTACTTTTCGCATATAAGACAAAAAGCATAGTAAATGAGCAGTAATTATATATATAAATTAATTTTGTATTTTTATTTTTGCATTTCCCCGATTCAATTGTATTTTATCAATATTAAATTTTTGTAAGCATTAAAATAATAAATAAGTAAGTAATAGAAATAAATCAAACTCTGTTGTTTATCTTTATTTAATAGTCAACACTATCTAGATTAGATTAAACTACAAAAATAGTAAATAAATCGCTTAAGTGAGTAGGTTTATATATTTATATAAAAAGATCATTCAAATTATTTTATGCTTTTTATTCTAATCATCAATACTATTCCTTATCATATTTTTACAACATAATATTCTTTTAAAATCAAGTATATTATTTGTATGAGATTATAATTTTTTTATATTACATTTATCTAAAAAACTATAAGATAATTTCAAAGTTTTTGATTGATTTAAAAGTGATTCACGAGAAGGTTCATCTTCGTTCCTCTCTGAAATCTTGTCATTATGATAAAAGTGATTAGGACTCTATGTATGCTATTTTTAAAAATGATTTTTCTTATGAGTTTCATGCTTGTACGAGCTAATTACTTATAAAATTATGAAAAATTATGAATATTAAGTTTTGAAGCGTACATTTTAGACTAAATTTATGCTAAAGTATAAATTATAAAATTACACTGTTAGACAGAATCTCGAAGTCCCCCTTGCTTGAATTCTTTTAACTGTTTTTTACGTTATTGTGGCTTTCATAGCTATTTTATTTTTAAAGCGCAAGTTTTTCGTTTAAACTCAATGCAGATTACACAAGTAGAATTTAGAGTACAGTATAAATTGATTCAAATTTACTTATAAAATGTATTTGAATATTTAAAGGGTTTTATCAATTTCAACTATAATTTTGACTAAAATTAAGTTTTTTTAATTAATTTATTATTATGATAATATCAAAGTAATTTTAAACGAATTCTCTTTATATTATAAAGGCAAACTTTTTATAAAAAAACTCAATAATTGTGACTATTATTCTTGAGATAAGTATAGACCAATTGATTATGCTTTGACATTTATCATATAGAAGATAGAAGTATGTTTAACCATTAAGGATTAGAAGAGATAACTTTAAATATAAAAATAAAATTATTTCTCATCCAAAAACTACAACATACTCTCACAAAAATTTATTTTTTTCAAGTAAATGCTCATCTTTTTCGTCAAAATTTTTGCAATAATTTGTTTAATAACTATTTATGCATAAATTTTATCAAAAACTTTATTTTTTAGATAATTTCAATTTAAAAATTCTAAAAACATTGTACATTTAACTACTTATTTTATAAATTGCATAATAAGATAATACAATTCCTAAGAAAATTACATTTTTTTAGGAAAGTATATTTCTCCTGTGCTAAATTTTATATTAACTTTTCTAATGAGCTCTATATGCATTTTAGAGCCCATAATTTTTTTAATTTTTTTAAAAGTTATTCTTTCTAATTTTATGATATTAACACCTTGAAATAATATATAACCATCGTTTTGTTTCTATAAGTTTGGTAATTTAACCAATTAATAGTTTTAATTAAAAAGTGTAACTTTACTTTTAATTTAAAGATATAGCACTTTTCCAAAGAAGCAAAATTAATTAAATTTATCATCATAAATTAACTCTTACAAATAAAATGAAATTATTTTAAGCTAAAACAAAATAATTATATCCAAATTATAAGTAGGCAAGTGGTGAACGTGCACGGCGTGAAACTAGTCGAGTACATATAGGGTAACTCCCCTCGTAAATAGGTAACCGGATCGCCAAAAGTCAAAGTATGAACATCTGATTATATATATCTGGCTGGCTTAAGCCCCAGTATTAGTTCCGTACAGCTTTAAATAAGAATAATAATATCCAAATTATTTTACTATATAATTGATTAACATTATAGAGGAATTAAATCTCTTAAAAATAATTAAGAGAAAATTTACATGTATTTTATTGAATATAAAACTTCAATATCAAATATTCTAATAAATTCAAGTTTTTGTTTGAATTTCTTTTTGGATAATGAATTTATTAATCAAACTATCGTTAAGGCATGTTTTGAAAATTTAATTCAAAAGTAAAGTAAGGTAAACTTCATCATTTCATTTGTTAATTAGAGAAAATTAAAATATCTTTTTATAATATTTCTACTTTTAACAATGAGAAAAATCTCACCACTTGCTGGTGAAAAAATCCCCATTTATGTTAATCATAAATAGATAAGTAAAATATAACACAATTAAATGAAAGGTTTTATAGAAATTGTGAACTAGAAAGTATAAAGGGTGAACTTGCACAAGAGATGATTTTGCAATTCTAAAAATAACTCTATCGCAATTATTCATAATTTTAATGTATTTAATAATCTGAAGTTCAAATAAAAGTGATTTATACAAAAAATAATTAAGATTATTAGACTTTATGAGAGTATAATTATATAGTAGGAATACATTTGATTTGGGGAAATATATTTGAATTAATTAATTAAGATTACAATTTCGTGGCAGTTAACTTTCTAGAAACCTAGACAATATGGTACTTGTTCGATAGAGAATTCAAAATTAGCTGGACTTTACTATTGGCGGTACCCCTCTATCGCATTCCTGAAGCGAGTTAACTCAACTTTAATTTTGGCATTAAAAACAACTAAACAAATCACCAAAAATTAAAGTTGAGTTAACTCGCTTCAGGAATGCGATAGAGGGGTACCGCCAATAGTAAAGTCCAGCTAATTTTGAATTCTCTATCGAACAAGTACCATATTGTCTAGGTTTCTAGAAAGTTAACTGCCACGAAATTGTAATCTTAATTAATTAATTTAAATATATTTTCCCAAATCAAATATATTCCTACAATATATTACAATAATTTGAAATATTTTGTTTGGCTTTTTTAGAGTTTGTTTGATCTTAATAATTTCAATTGAAACAAATAAAAATATGACAATTTTAAATAATAGAAATTATAAACTAAACTTATAATAATAAAAACATACTATAGAGAATATTAATTAACGTAATTCAAACTAAATTGAAAAGATACACTTCATTAATTAAAATTAAATAGCAAAGACTATTATTTCTTATAAACGATAGGTTCTAAGAATAAATATTCATGCATAATGACAATTCATTTGATGAAAATAATAAATTTAAAATAACATGATTAATTCCTCTTAATAAATTTTCGATAATCGATTAAAAGTTGAAAACTCTAACAAACTCTCACATAATGGAGTTTATCTGAGTTTAGCTTCTGATAATATATCATTATATATTTTAAAGTTTATATTTTATGATAAACTTTCAAAATTTTATTAATTAATTCAATAATCTTGAAAATTATTTTTAAAAATAATGGGTCTTGGATTCAAAATAAGATCTTTCTGTTCTAAATTTATAAAAATTATAAAAATCTAAAAAAATACTTTTATAAAAATTTACTATAATAAATTTTAAGTGGTTTCTTAACCGAATGAAAAGTAAAATTTGCCAGAATCCTTATTACGGCTATTCTGTTTATAGTCAACTGAATATGGATTATTTGTTAACCCATGACTAAAATTTATTTATTTTTTTTATTCTTTTTTGCACTTTTCCAAAAAAATTAAATTATACCTATAATTTTTTTATTTTAGATTCCCAAACAAAAATTGAAACTTTTCAAATAAAAATTTTAATCAAATTTATATTATTAATTATTTTCAAGACTACTAATTGTATGCTTTGACTATTCATTGAAAAAACTAGGCGTATACTTATTATTATCATTAGTAATTTTATTAGATTAATTGTATTTTGGTGTGTGAGTTTGACTATTATTTTGCCTACTGATTTGCTTAATTTTATCAATTTGTATTTGACGCTCTTCAAACATCATTATATTGCTATGGCTTTATTTCTCTACAATCTGAAGTTGCTAGGAATCAAATGATTATAAAAATAAGCAGATATTATTCTATAAAAATATAGATTATAAAAATACCATTATAAAGAAAGATATGATTGACCGGAGTTTGAAGAAATTTGAAGATTTTATCTTTTGTTTTTAGCTACTGAATAGGATTTAATTTATATGCAATTATATATAATCGGTAGACTTTCTTATTTAAGTAAATAATTCAAATTTTTATAAACAAGGGGAATAAGAGCAGTTATTAATTATATTTAATTGGAATAATAATTAAAATTAAAAAAATTAAAAGTAAGTATATTTATTAATCTGTTTATTTATAAAATTTTAAATATTAAACCAATTCTTGAATATTGTAATAAAAGGAGTATGAATTGCGGGGAAATTAATTTAAATTTATTTTAAAAATTGTGATTTTTTACCAAATTTTTAGTTCCACTAGTGAATTTTTCTCCAATAAATTAAAGAAAATAGGAAATCACAATATTTTTGGAAATATAATTTTAATATATGAGGTTATTTTAAAAATCTGAGATAGATTAGTATTTATTATAGATAATAAATTGTATTTTAATTTTTCAATAATATATTGCTTCACAAAATCATATTAGATTTTTTATGCAATATTCTTTTGATATAATTAATTTTTACCTTACTTGACATCAAATTTCATTTTTTTTTCTTAAATTACTAGTATAGTTGTTTAAAATATACTTATGGAAAATAACTCAAGTATCCCTTATAAAATTAATAGCTTTGATACTTATTGAACATCATTTATTAATTTTATTGTTAGATTTGTTTTGAAGCATTTTGTTTCATGTTCAATTGATCGATATTACTTATGCCTTAATTCAATCAATATACTATGAAAGTGCAATTAAATAGTGAAATTAAAACAATGGTATAAACAAAAATTCTTAAAAATCTTTATTTAAAAAATAAAAAAGGAATCGTTTTAATGGTATCCTTTTTACTAAAAATATGTATACAAATTTGAGCAAAAGTTAATTTATGCTTTTTTTTTTAAATTTACTAAGAATTTTTATTTTGATTTATTAACATCAGATTAAAACTGAGATAATTTTTTTATTCTCAGAATCAACTTGTGTATCTTTTCAGCCCAATTTATTTTCAAATTATTTGTGATTATTTTGAATACACTTAGTTGAGCAACATCTAGAGAATAGTTGAATAATTTTTGTTGTTGCATTAATAATTTGATATTTATTCAAAAGAACAAAAATATAATTAATTTTAAAACTATATTTATGAAAAAATCTTTGAATAATTAAATTTAAATCTTCTATATTTTTTTATTCATTTTATATCTAACAATATTCTAAGAATAGCTGAATTTCGTAATTAAAGTATAATAAATGCAAATTCAAGTTGACAGTATTTTATTCCGAAGAAATAGATCCTTTAATTAAACTAGATTGATATACCTATCTCCTGTGATATTTGTAATTTTATTTTTAAAAACTAATTGAAATTATTTATATAAATCAAACGAGAAAAAAACATCAAAACTTAATTAAATATAGATACAGGAAAATATAATAATTTTTAAATAAAAGGTTTCTAATTTAAATAAATCTAAATAAAATTTTTAATTTTATAAAAATAAGAAATAAATTGTTTTAGAAAATAAAGTTAATTATATAATTATTTTCATGCAGTCGTATTTATATAAAAAATCTATAGTTTATCAGTTAATATGTCAAATTATTTATAATATAAATTAAAATAATATAAATATGGTTTTCTATAAATAAAATCGAGAATCTTTTTCATAAAATCAACTTTTTAAAAAATAAAATTTTGAAAATGTATATAAGTGTTTAGAAAATTTATTTGATTATTCTCATTATTAAAATAAATAATATTTTAAGTTAAAAAGTATTTTTATATATAACACTATAAAACAAAAGTTTATGGGATATTGAAGTATCAGAAATTTTAATAAATTTTCTGATTTTTATTTCTTTGTTGTAAACTAAAAAAATTAACTTGAAATAATTATTAAATTAAAATTGTCAAGTTTATATGTTTTTAAAATAAAATAAACCTTATTATTTCCCCTCCTTAGTGAATTAACTATGATCCTAAAAAATAATGTTTTTTGTAATCTTTAAATGACATATTTTATTCCTCAGGACCAATCAATGGCTAAACAGAGATTAAATTTATAATTTATTAAACTTATTTTACTTATTATAAATATCAATTTGAATTACTATAAAACATGTTTTAATTTAAATTAATAATCAAAACCAATGAATTGATATATTTAATAGGTTAATTTGGAAATAATTAAATTATAAAATTCAGTCAATAAAATATTTTAAAAAGATTTTATTTTAAAATAATAATAAAGCTTAAATATAAGCCCTATTAAATGTTTTATATAAACAAAAATATATATTTTAAGATGCTATTTATAAAATTCTAGCCTGCAGAGTAATTTTAGTTATCATTTAAGTAGTTTGATAATTATTTTTGATTTTAATCTTTGCTGTCAATTTTATAAAAACTTTAATCATAATAAATCTCAAAAATATAATATTTAAAACCATTTCTCATTAAAAAATGCCAACACTATATTTACGTGCTCTGAGAGAGTGAAGCATTAAAAACCCCAAAACCTCTTAATGAGGTTTATAAGTGCTTTGATTTGTAGGGAATTTGTTAGGAGTTGGGGTTATTAATAAGTTTTAATGTGAAATTTATAGTCAATGTATTTTATTTAATCACTCAAAATGCACTTTAGGATCATGTGGTAGAGGTCTGAAGTTTATCTTACTTAACTACAAATCTATCTGCTCTATTGATATGTCTGATCTTGAGTTTGGTTTTATTATTATTGACTCTGCCATTCAAAACCCCAAAACCCTTTCAGTAGTTTGATTGAGTTTTTGATTGATAAAAGAGGACTATTAGTGCATACTTAATTAGGGTTTTAATAGGGTTTATGTAGGGGTTTAATGTTTAAATATAAGTATTTTATGTGAGTATATACGAGGTTTGGGGTCAGTTTATGACAGTGAGTATATAGATTTATTGTTAAGTTGCGATATGGATGTGATGAATATAGTGAATAACTCAAGCCTGTTCTGAATTATAAGTCTATAGCAAGGCTACTCCATAAATCTCCAGCAACTGGTAGGTCTCACTGTCTAATAACATTCAATTTAAAGAGATAGCATCTCAATTATAAACCTATAAGACTTCTAAAATTTTAGCAGCATCATATCGATTATCTTATAAATGATAAGACTCTTAAATACTAGGCTCATTTCTCTCTAGCCTAGAGAGCTGTGATGTTTCATCGCCATTTTCCTGAGCTTCACATATCTATTTATGTGATAGCTAGCATATATAAAAAGAACGGAATATCTTAAAAGATAGTCAATCACATTAAGAGAGTGATTGACTTTAATGTTCCATTTTATAAGGATAATTTAAATTATATATTCGATTAAATGCAGAGGTCTTAAGAGTATAATATAAAGTTCATACACGCTGATGAAGCTGTATTTACATTCAATACATTTATATCAAGGTCTTGGTACAAGAGGTATAGTAATGTAGAAGTTAATGGCTAAAAGGTTAAGGTGTAAACTCATGGAGGATATTATTGGTGGAATAAGTGAAGAAAGTGGCCTCGAGACTTATGCTTTTCACCCTCGTTCTATAAAGACTGAATAATATATTAAGTTCTTGCAATAACTCAGAGATAAGTATGCTGCTTAAGAGATTAGTCTATTCGTTGATAACTTGCCAGTTTATAAAACTAAAGACTCAAAGAAGGAATATGAAAGGCTAAATATAACACCAGTATTTAATGTTCCTTGCAGCCCTCAGTTCAATGGAATTGAATTATATTGGGGTTATTGAAAGGTCCTTATAAGAAATTGCTGCTCAACCATCTGATGCCTGATTTAAAGATAGATACAGTCGATTTTATTAAGAGTGCTGCTAAGAGTGTCAGCGATGAGAAAGCTAGAGAAGGGAGATTGTGTATATAAATAAGTTTTAGATTTAAGCGAATGAATAAGTTCACATATTAAATTTTCCCGTATAGGGATTTGGCTTCTCTTTCTTTTCTACCTCTTTTGGCTTGCTTGGACCCATGTTTCTTCTCTTAGTGCCAGCCCCTGTATCTATGTTCATCTCGTCTGACTTTTAAAAATCTTTGAAGAGTCTCTTACTCAATTCATGCTTTACTTGAGACTTTCTCTCTCTGTTTAATTTGCTGCGCTCTTTCATCAAGTATATCGCAGTACCAGGTTTTTCTATAAAGTTAGAGGACTAAGCTTGCTTGAGATGAAAGGATGCTTTCGAAGTTCCTACAGCCAAGTATCACTTACTTTAATACCTTGCTTCTCTTTTTCTTCAGGAAAGATGCTTCATCATTTCTTGTGAGCTTCTTAAATAACTTCATTTAAGTACTCAGGTTTCAGAGTTGCAAGAATACCAAAGAAGAAATTTCTCTCTGGCAACTTATTTGAGACCTGTAGCTTTGATGGAAGGTAGATAGCTACGTCTGGATCACTCATAGCATCGTCATATAGGTTTGTCACTGATATTTCCGGGTAGTTAGGTATCTCTATCATCCTAATTTAATTAGACTTAAAAGCATTTTCCTCTTCACTAAGTAAAGCTTTTAAGAATGAGATTTAAATTCCCTCCTAAGTTGGCAAGAACAATCCAACTATAATGGATTTATTAATCTTACTTAAGAACTTACCTTGCTATTCCAAATATTTATAAAGGTCCTCTTTACTTCGAAATTTTCCTATTAAATCTTGAGATTAAATTCTCTTCATTGCCATCATTCATAGACTCCATCTTGCTCCCTCTTTCTAGAAATGTTGATGAAATTTAAAAGTATGGATATCCATTATAAGTTTATTAAAATCTTACTACTAAATAGGGATGACCTACTGGAGGTTAACCCTGAAAAGATATGCCATTGAAAAACTTGCTCCAAGTTTCACAGATTGATTTCCATTTTTATCAAACTATCTCCATTAAATTGCTCCTTATAATGTTTAATTATTTTAGGAGAGCCTCCAAATTAAGTTCAAACATTATTAGGAGTTAAATTTTAAGGTTAAAACTTAATTAGGAGCATATAAAATTAAAAAATGTTTAATTACTTTACCTCCAAATTAAGTTCAAACTTGATTTGGAGGACCTCCTAGAGAAACAAAACTTCATTAGGAGTATTTTAATTTACTAAAATGTTTAAAATTCTCATAAAATATGTCAACTTACAGTTTTTTATGGTTAGTTAATTTTCTTACCTCTCAGACAAGAATCTACCAGAGTGTCTTATACTCGACTACTATAGTTTATCAAGGTATATTATATCATTATTATAGTAAAATATACCAACAAACTAAAATGAGCGCTAACCTGTTAAGAAGAGCGGCATTACTTGGATCAAGTCAATAAAAGTTATCATTCCAGCAACCAAGAAAAAGGTAGAGACCAGAGACGCTTGTACTCAGTGGGACCCTACTTAAGACAACTTTGACCAGTCTTACTTTGAGATTTAAATATCAGTTAAGAAGGAGGTTATCATAGAAGCTGTGTAAATTGAGGAGGAGGTTAAACAACCCTCAATAGAGCATTAATATATACCAGCAAAAGTTTACTATTAATGCAAAGAATGCAATAAAGTTTTCCCTTACAAGTCAACTTATAAGAGACACTGAGAGATATACACAACGATATGCCAAGGTTATATCTCAAGCATTAAAAGAAAGATGGGAAGTATGTCTGTGAGTTCTGTGAGAAGCCATATTCTCATACTAGAGACCTCAAAGTGCACTTAACGAAAAAGCACAATTAAAGTTTTGTCTTTATTCATGAACCCACAGGGAATAGATTCCTCTAAAAGAGAAGATCAAGAAACCCAGTCGAGTCTCTTACAGTTGCAGTCTAGAAGTAAATTAAAATGAAGAAAGCAGTCAAGAACTTTCCAGTCTCTGGGATCAATTAAATCATGGTTAAAATAGAGGCAATGAAGATTCCAATATTAAAAATTATTGAATTAGATTCTTGCCTAGAAAGCTACCTCATTCTTGAAGAAAAATAGAAAAGAGACTCATTACAGATGACTAATATGCTTAAAAGATATATCCTTTAAATTAATTCCTTGCTGATGACAAGTTCCAAATGGAATTTGCTAATGAGTAATATGCTCTTTAAAATGCAAAGTAAAATGAGTGCAGGCATATCATCTTGCTTGATGGTATTTTACTTGGTAAAGATTATGTAGCCTTCAGGCTTCCTATACTTGAAATGACTTACAGAGAATTCTTATCTGACAATAGATGTCAGAGATAAGTTAGCTAGATAGTGTAGCAGATAGTTGAGGGGATTGAAGAGCTTCACAAGCTAGGTTATGTTTATAGAGACTTAAAGCCAGAAGAACATCATGATGAACTTTCAGTCTCATAGAGTTTATATTATTGACTTCAACAGAGTCAAAGAGTGCAACCATCTTCATAAGGAAATGTATTAGGCACTCCTGGATATTTCCGAGAGAGAGAGGATTGGAAAGATTGAGACACTTAATGGGGTATCTGGGCTCTAGCAGTAATAATAATAATAGAGAGTGACATGCCAAGAAACGATTACTTTAGATGCAGGGGTGAGAGATTCTAAGTAGAGAATCAAACAATATCTCGATAAAAATAAAATAAATGGAGGTCTCAGAGAACTTGCATACTCAACTATTATCAAGCAAGCTAAGAGAATTAACAAACAATAGAAACAATCAAACATCAACTTAGAAATATAAAATTCAGATAACTGCCACATGAATCTAAGCTTATGTTTCTGTGAAATATTTTAAAAACTCGTTTGTTATACTCACTTAAAATATTAATATTTAAACATTAAACCCCTACATAAACCCTAATAAAACCCTAATAAAGTATGCACTAATAGTCTACTTTTATCAATTAAAAACTCAATCAAACTGCTGAAAGGGTTTTGGGGTTTTGATTTGCTTTCATTGATTGAGACTCTCTTGTTTTGTCAATAAATTGCTTTATTCTTTGCCTTACCTCTTTCTCTCACCTTGAAGAATATTAATCGTTGCGAGGCATATCGTACTCTATTATTATTGCTGCTAAAGCTCAGACATCCCAATGTTAGTATCAATTTTTCCAGTCTTCTCTTCTGGATAATTGCCTGGAGTTCCCATTACACTTTAAAGCCTTGATACTTCCACTCTTAAGGCTCTTTTGAAATCAATAATTTTTACTGTTACTGGTGAAAAGTTCAACATTATATTCTCAGGCTTGATATCTCTGTGAACAAAGCATAACTTATGAAGCTCTTTGATACATTGTATAGCTTAGTATGAATTAATGCAAGCTATCAATGATTTGTTTGATCAGTTACTAAATCTCTGAGTGTCATTTCAAAGAGTGGTAGTCTGAAAGCTACGTGATCTTTGGCTAGGAGAACAGCATCTAGCTTTATTAAGTATTTGCACACTTTAAACTTAGCCAGTGTGAGTACTTAATACTTAATAGTAAACTTCATTTAATATTTATCATCACTAATGAGATAGTTGAAAAAATATACCTTGTAAGCATACTGATTATCCTTAATAACTTTCTTGTCAATCTATGCAAGTAATGGAATTTTCTTGTATTATATTTTAATCATGATTTTAGTGACCTCTGATACTTCAACTTCTATTTCTTTATTGTGGGCTTTTAATAGATGATTTTTTAAGTCTCTTGTATGAGAGTACTGCTTATGGCACTCAAAGCAATCATACTTTTCATTAACTTTGCCATGCTTTAAA